>JAWQFJ010000532.1:15622-41627 GCA_034096865.1 Theodoxus fluviatilis
AATCAGATCATTGACAAACTAACAAAGAAATCTGCTAACACTCATATTTACAAGCATTTTTTCACTAACATGTGGAACAGTCTATCACAAGAGACAGTCGGTGTAGATACACAAAACGCCTTTAAAAATTAACTGGACAAAGTCTTTCAGAATAAAATGTACTCCACTGACTGGAGTCTAGACTAATCAAGAAATACTAGGTGTTAGGCAAATTATCAGAGAGTGAAACCAGATAACCTTTAACCAAGACTGATCAAAATAACAAAAAGACGGCAATAGGCTGAAAGCCTACAATGCCTTTCTACTATAGTATACTAAGTAGACAACACACGAGGATTTAAGGGGGCACACGGCCTTTGCTACTTCGTAAAAAATCATCAAAAATCGAGTTTTGAGTTTAACACAGAAATGAAGTCTGTAGAGTCTCCACAACACTTGAGCATGATCGATTTGCAAACTGTAGATTCCTTTATTTATTAATTGATTATTTGAGAGAGGTACTCAATATCGAAGTTTTGAAAAAGCACAACCTGGTTGTCAAAAACTGTCATTTAGAGTGCTTGGATACGAGGTCTTTCTCTCGGAAAAATGCCCGATGTTTGGTATTGCGGAAAGCCCAATCATGTAGCCTTCCGCTAAGCCTATTTCCGGCGCAGAGGAATATGATACAAATGAACTAGTGAGTAGAGAGATTAGCAGATTCGCATTGATCAGCAATGATGTGACAGATCATGGTCTCCGCCTTGGTGACACATCTTTCAAAAGTCTTTTTGGCCTGGTCCTCTGCCTCCTTGTCGACACCTTTCTTCACAAAGAAATCCATTTTCTTTTGTTTCGTCTTGCCTTTCGCTTGACTCACTTGGTCCGCTTCCTTGTGGGATACACTATCAGAGCTGCCAAGTACTACGATTTAGGCGTAGCATGCTACGATTTTGACATGCTTGCTACGATGCTACGATCGTCCGGGAAAAACTACGATTTTACAAAGCCTCGAACTGAACTTGTGACCTCCACGTAGAATCCCCCCCCCCCCGCTTCACGCTGATGGTTCAGCGCCGAGCGCCTTCACAGACCCCCCCCGCTTCAATTCGTCGGTTCAGCGCTTCGCGCCTGCGCAAACATCGACATTTTCCTTCTGCGTGTGTGTGCTACGCCTATTTCTTAAATGCTACTCCAAAAAGCTCTGCAGGATGCTACTGTTTGGCATGATGGTGGGTTGGCAGCTCTGCACTATTCACATGACGGGCACAATCAAACTATCCACCGTGGCTGACGGAAAAATGGGAGTCGCAGACAGTGCAATGACTGAATAAGCAAACTGTTTTCCTTTCCGCGAAGTGACAAGGCATGGGTATTCCTCGTGATATTTTGGCAGAAAGACTAGTCTGCCACCTTCAACAATGTGAAGATTCTGCAGACACCCGGTTTTTTCTACTGGGTGGGGAGTTGGGCCGTTTGGCTCGGCACTTTGCTCATCTTCTTCTTTTTGGTTGGTGGCATTTCGGAGTCATTTTCTTCAGTTCTCATCTTCAGTTTCGTGTGCTCTTCGTTCAGCCATTGTCTCGAAAAGCGCACGTGGGTTGGCAGTAAAACAGGTTGACAACGTGAAGTGCAGGGAGGAAGGATGACGTAATATCTTGGCGCGAAGAATGACGCCACTTCTGGCGTCTCTTCTCAAAGTAGAGTGTACGGAGTAAGGATGACGTAATATCTTGGCGCGAAGAATGACGCCACTTCTGGCACGGAAGAGTGACGTAATCCTGCACGCAGCAAACGACTTCCGCCCGTAATCATGGATCGGAAAAAAATCTGTCAAGCGAGATAATGAAAATTGCGGATTGTAGCCGAAACAATACCGTTTGCGCAGGAAACAATAGACTTGCGTAGTTGCGTAGTATAGTATGCAAATGCGTAGTTTATTACGCTCAATGCGTAGAGTAAACAGGTCTGCTATTGCCATCAACACATCAGCAACACACATTCTGCTGTCACTTATCATCAACAAATGTCAGCAACACATGTTCCATTGTTACTTGTCATTAACACATGTCAACAACACATGTTCCACTGTCACTTGTCATCAACACTTGTCAACAACATATGTTCCACTGTCACTTGACATCAACATGTCAAAAACACATGTTCCTCTGTCACTTGTCATCAACACATGTCAACAACACATGTTCCACTGTTACTTGTCATCAACACTTGTCAACAACACATGTTCCACTGTCACTTGTCATCAACACATGTCAACTACACATGTTCCACTGTCACTTGTCATCAACACATGTCAACAACACATGTTCCACTGTCACTTGTCATCAACACTTGTCAACAACATATGTTCCACTGTCACTTGACATCAATATGTCAGAAACACATGTTCCTCTGTCACTTGTCATCAACACATGTCCGCAACACACATTTTGTTGACACTTGTCATCAACACATGTCAACAACACATATTCCACTGTCACTTGTCATCAACCCATGTCAACAACACATGTTCCAGTCACTGGTCATAAACACATGTCAAAAACACACGTTCCACTGTCACTTGTCATCAACACATGTCAAAAACACACGTTCCACTGTCACTTGTCATCAACACATGTCAAAAACACATGTTCCACTGTCACTTGTCATCAACACATGTCAAAAACACATGTTCCACTGTCACTTGTCATCAACACATGTCAAAAACACATGTTCCACTGTCACTTGTCATCAACACATGTCAAAAACACATGTTCCACTGTCACTTGTCATCAACACATGTCAGCAACACACGTCAGCAACACATGTCAGCAACACATGTCAGCAACACATGTCAGCAACACATGTCAGCAACACATGTCAGCAACACATGTCAGCAACACATGTCAGCAACACAAGCTCCACTGTCGACTCCCATCCCCATCCTACTCCCTCCATTATTTCTAAACAAAATTGAACCCGCAAAATAATTGTGTCCATAAGTTCTTGCACTATAATGGAAAATCAACCAAGAGTTTTGCGTTTAAACATTGTGCGCTGATAACAGCTGCATCGGATAAGAGAAAAGAAATGAGACAGTGGAAAGACATGGATACAATCAGCCTCAGAAACAAGTAAAACAAATTGCACAAACATTTGCATACTGAAGCATCACTACCATTGTACAAGTAGATGTGATGAGATCACTGCAGGGAGGGAAGGAAGGAAACAAAGAAGGAAGGCAGGAAGGAAGGAAGGAAGGAAGGAAGGAAGGAAGGAAGGAAGGAAGGAAGGAAGGAAGGAAGGAAGGGAAGGAGGGAGGGAGGGAACGGATGGAGGGAGGGAGGGAGGGAGGGAGGGGGGGAGGAAGGAAGGAAGGAAGGAAGGAAGGAAGGAAGGAAGGAAGGAAGAAAGGAAGGAAGGAAGGAGTGGACTCAAACCTAAACAAACATTTGCACATGCTTGAAGAAAAGTCCAAATAGGAAAAGGTACTCCTTTTCACATTGCAACTTATCACCTGTGTCTCTCGGGCTCAAACCACTTATCATTTTACTCCCTGATCACTGGGCCAAGTGATCCATCTTTTTCTGGCAACTGATGACCAACATCATGGTCATTCACTCTGCAGGGAGCCCTCACAGTTACTCAGTTTTACTCCACGGTGGAGAGGGAGATAAGCAGATGAAGGCAAGCACAACAACTCACCTTGGAGCTATGTCCGATGGTGTGGAAGAAGAGAACCAGATGAGCCATGAAGCGGACAAGGTGTTCTGGCAGCTGACGTCGGTCATTTGTGATCCAGGAATGCATCACCTCAATCAAGGCTGTGGTACAAAAACCAAGTGAAACGGAATGAGGTACACAGTATGCCTGTCAGAGCATTAGCAGCGAGAACCTAGATATCTCCCTCATTCAACTGAATTTCTTCCTCAGCAGGAGGATTTCCACTGCACTGTGTATTGCAAAACTTCACTTAGAAACTGATTCCCTGTGGGTTGGATTTCAGAACAGACCCACCATGTTTCCCTACGTGATTTATAAGTGGTGAAAACTTAGAGAAATTGAGGCTTGACTTATCCTTACTCTAACCAGCTCAATTTATTTTCGAGATCAATAACCCAACATAGCCTACACGGCCTGAGAGGCCATTCAGCAGCATCTCTCAGAAACTGCACCATCATGATTTTACAGTTCTTTCATATGAAAAGACAGGATGGAGAAAACATAACATAAAAAATATGAAAAATGCAATACATATCAAAGAAAAACATACACAGGTAAAGGAAGAGGCAGACATGGAAATAAATTCATGAAGAGAAGAAAAAGGAAGACCCCCCCCCAAAAAAAAAGGAAGAAAAATCTAGCACGGATGTGAGGGACTTAGATTATGAACACAGATTCAAAAGGGATAGAAAAAAGCCTCATGGTTAATCTACTGCCAGAGATAATGTATTCATGAAATTGCCTTCATCATACCATCAACATCACCAAGGATGATGTATTTCTGTGCCACCCGGAACCAGCTGCGGGACTCATTGATTATCCTCTGAAAATACGATGAAATCCACCAAATAATGTCATTAAACCACAACCATCACAAGAATGGAAAATTTAATGCAAGATTACAGCTGGCAAAGTTTTTGTCCACATCAGATGCATACAGAAAACCACATTAAAAAAACACACACACATACACACACACAAAAAGTCTCTGAATAAATAAACAACTACATGAATAAATAAAAGCCACTATATCATCCTAATTCTAGGGGATAGACACCCAGGTGTGCAAGCCCACAGCATACAGCACAAACTCCTCAGCTGCCTCCCCTGGCTGCAGGGTTTGGGGGGCCCTGCTACAGCAGCATTGCGAATTACAGGGTTTGGGGGGCCCTGCTACAGCAGCATTGCGTATTACAGGGTTTGGGGGGCCCTGCTACAGCAGCATTGCGTATTACAGGGTTTGGGGGGCCCTGCTACAGCAGCATTGTGTATTACAGGGTTTGGGGGGCCCTGCTACAGCAGCATTGTGTATTACAGGGTTTGGGGGGCCCTGCTACAGCAGCATTGCGTATTACAGGGTTTGGGGGGCCCTGCTACAGCAGCATTGCGTATTACAGGGTTTGGGGGGCCCTGCTACAGCAGCATTGCGTATTACAGGTTTGGGGGGCCCTGCTACAGCAGCATTGCGTATTACAGGGTTTGGGGGGCCCTGCTACAGCAGCATTGCATATTACAGGGTTTGGGGGGCCCTGCTACAGCAGCATTGCGTATTACAGGGTTTGGGGGGCCCTGCTACAGCAGCATTGCGTATTACAGGTTTGGGGGGCCCTGCTACAGCAGCATTGCGTATTACAGGGTTTGGGGGGCCCTGCTACAGCAGCATTGCGTATTACAGGGTTTGGGGGGCCCTGCTACAGCAGCATTGCGTATTACAGGGTTTGGGGGGGCCTGCTACAGCAGCATTGCGTATTACAGGGTTTGGGGGGCCCTGCTACAGCAGCATTGCGTATTACAGGGTTTGGGGGGCCCTGCTACAGCAGCATTGCGTATTACAAACTCTATTGTATTGGTGGCCATAAATCTCTTGTCATTCTGCAATTCAACTCCAAGCTTTAGCGTTGTCACTGACATTCTTCTTTCATCAACCACTTGGCACATTTTTCTTTTCAGGCCTTCACGCAAGTCTGACTGCAGCATCCCCATTCTTACAGATGCTAATCAAGGTAGCACATAGCACTTACTGATAACCTGATATAATATATATATAAACTAAAAAAACTGTGGGAAAAACTTGCACATCCACAAGCAAATATACATATTTACCAAGCAACCAGATGCAGTGTCCAGTAAAATGGACTGATTGTGATTACAGCCAGAATCGGCAGCTCACCTGATCAGTGCTGGTTTCGATTTCTTGGAAAATGTTGCGAGGTTCAAGTCTGCAAAAACATAAATGCCATTAAAAAATTCACCAGTGACTTGGTGGCAAGCAACTTTTATTCACCATATCAACTCTGCTAAGTTCATTCTTAGATTATTTTTTAAAAACCACACACACGCACGCACGCACACATACACACACGCGCGCGGGTGCACACACACACACACGTGAGCACATGTGTGTGCACACACACACACCACACACACACACACACACACACACATGTACACACACATAAAAAGACACACTTCATTCAGATTTACATAATGTGATCATGGTTTGCCTCAGAATCACAAAATCTCTGCATTTAATCAAGCTGTTTACTTCTACAGTATATAATTATAATATTATTCCTTCATAATTCCAGACAAAAGCTTTCCAACTTGAATGCTAACATACAAAATATAGAGTCCAATATAATGAACACATCTAGTAACAATGGGGATACATCATTGTAGCTAAATAAAAGATTTACTAAACTGTCAGTACTCAAATTGCCAAATGACTACTTAAAAACACTCGAAGCAATTTTAAACTCAAACATTTTCATCCAAAACTATGAAAACAAAGTACTCAACTAAGTAATTTATATACATGATGTTGCTGATGTACTGTGATGGTGAAGGTGGTGATGGTGTTGGTGATGATAGGAATATACTATAAGGCGTTGGCATCATGACTTAAAATTCCAAGTAGTTTTCTATGTCTTTTGCCATCTTAAATAAAGTTTACCCCCCCAAAAAAGTCATAAAAATGATTTTCAAAGCACTGTGTCAAATCACTCACAATGCATCCCAGTACTCAGTGGGGAGCTCCATCATCTTGCGGTCAGTGGTGTCCATTAGGCGGACCTCCTGCTCCACACGCGTGTCAACCATGCAGCGAAAGTACGCCCACACCTGGTCTGTCCAGGACTGGCAGGCAGGCAGCACTGCTCGCAAGTTGCCGCTCAGCAACCCATACACCGCCCGCTCATACATTCCAAACTGGCTCTGTACCATTAAAATAAGGCTGGTCATGGGGGATAGAAAGCAGGCACTGAGCAAGCAGACTGGTCATGGGGGATAGAAAGCAGGCACTGTACCAATAAAATAAGGCTGGTCATGGGGGATAGAAAGCAGGCACTGTACCATTAAAATAAGGCTGGTCATGGGGGATAGAAAGCAGGCTCTGTACCATTAAAATAAGGCTGGTCATGGGGGATAGAAAGCAGGCACTGAGCAAGCAGACTGGGAGAATCGAGATGTCAAAGTGACAGTGGAGCAAGATTCAAAGCAGGAACAATTTGGATAAAGCATGAACAAATGATGACGCTTTTCAAAAATGATTCTTTTTACCAACAGAAAGACAAGATGATCTTATAATTGAAGCAAAAACGACTTTTGATAAAATGTTCCAGTATAAATGGAGAAGTGCAGGCATCAGCTCAAACATTTTAGCAGGAAAGATGCAACTCTGCTGACATTTCTTCGACATCAAGTATTTCCCCCAACACTTACAGACAACAGCACATGAAATCCCATCCACATCAGCACCATCAAGCAGCATCACCACAAGGTCACACTCACAAAGTCAAAGCAGACAACAGACAGCAGCCGCATCATCAGCAAGCCAAGCCTCACCTCCTGGGCCATCCTCCAGCAGACCAGCTTCCAGATGTGGCGGTAGGGGTTGCCCTCGATGGGCACCACATGGGCACCCTCACCCAGGCCCTGGTAGTTGGGGTCGTGGTAGAGGCGCCAGCCCTCCAAGGAGGCGGCACGCCACGCCTGCCCAATCTGCTGGCAAATCTCCTGGGCCTGAAGTCAAATGCAGGTAACTTCACTACTTGTCGTATGCAGTCATGACTCTTGCTTGCCTATACACTGCTCTGCAGTAAGCTGTATGCAAGCATGCATGATATGGACATTACAATAATCACTCCAAGGATTTCTTGAAAAAGAATGTGAAATTTAGTACTTATTAAATTAGACTATTAGCTGGAGTCAGTGTACTAGAAAAACAAATTATCTGCTGAGTCCTGAGAAAAATCAAGGAAACTTTCAATCATACAGTAGAACAGGCAGCTTCACATCTCATTCCAGGCACACCTTCATATACTTACTATGGAAAAACAAAAGCTGTCCTGAGATTGGCATGATTTGGAAAAATTAACATGACAGCTGTGCTAGTACAATCATTTAATTTCTTTAAAAGAAAAATCAATCTCTGAATCCTAGCAAGTACATGCCCTGATTGCTATAGTACATGCCGAGTTCAAATATTCACCTGAAAACATGTCTCTATGCTACATTCATGCATGTTACAAATACAATTCTCTCCTTAGTCACTTTAGGCTTGTTCAAGAGTACAACGCGCTGCATGAGCGCTTCATGTTGGCAATTGAGCACTCTTTGCCTCTCCTGAACACCTACAGATTTTGTGCAGCGCTTCACTTGTTAAAGAGGAGGTAAATCTTCTGCGCCCCATGTTGTGTTGCTAGACGCTAAGAAAGTGTTTTCTTTGCCACAGACATCGTTTATGCACGTTTAAATGTATTCTGCACGAATAAAGTCCACTACGGTGTCATCCTTACTTGCCATTAGTCGCGCATACAGGGCGCTTGGGGCAAATAAAGCCCGTTCCAGTCCCAAAATGATGTTTCTGAGGGTTATTTTACGCTTCGACGGCCAGTGCGGGATCGAAGACGCCATTTTGAAAATGATGCAAAATCGTCTGAATCACCTTGGGTCGGTGATGCAAAGCGCTGCTCAGCGCTGAGTGAATCACACCCCAAAATTGCTGTTCAGGAGTGAATCACATGCAGCGCTGAGCAGCGCTTTGCAGCGCTGCGCCTCCTGAACAAGCCTTATATGGCATGCAAACAGCCTGCAACAGATGCTGCACTGGCACAGAGGCATAAGGAAGTAAGTAAGCAGTTGAATCAATAGTGGAAACCAAATGCCACCACATCTACAGACCTTGTCAAGTTGACCAGCACGAATGCAGACAAAAATCTGCTGGAGAAGGCGAGCCTCGTCTTCCTTGTCCAGGTCATCAGTGATTCGATTCTGCCGAGTGGCAGCATCAGGATCCTGACGATGAAAATGAAACTCATCAACAAACATGGCCTACAACATGGCCCAGTGATCCTGCCAGACGCATGTCCCATACCAACATATTCTACCCCTTGCTGCCATTTCCATACCACCCCAGCTGCCATTAAAGGGGTGAGGTACCTCCCACAATTTCCTCTTCTTTTTTGCTCCAAATTCAGCCACCATGTGTTCTGTGTGTGGTAGGTCTGCCACAAGGCCCTCACATGAGCACTAAATTCAAAACCAAAGAGTTTGACTTTAAAGAGAAAATTTTAAGAGGAAACTTAACTCGTCTCTGCCAACTAGAGGCCGTTTGGGAATGGCAGCATGAAGTGGCCTGTGGTTACCAGTAATAAATTTTTTTGCTGAAGCTTGATCAAAGATTTGCAAATCAAACTATTCCATTTCTAACTTCATCCAGCTGATGTCACAGTGTTAAAAAATCCAGCTTCTCAAAACATGCATCAAAGCATGGGCCACTGTACTTGACACAATGAGCTTTCATTTTTCTATTCAACTCCACCGACACTCAACAGCCATTTGTGCATGGATGAGCAATGAACACAGAATCATTCAGTCTAGGGCTTTACAGGAAAGCCTATTCCAACATCTGCAGAAATCATGTCACCTTGCTGTTTGTAGATCATTTTCCTATGGACAAGGGGAAGAAAAATAACAGTGGAGAATAAAAAAGTCTCCTGACATAGTTGATTTTAAACAATGTGACATCATTCTAAAGCCGCAAACGACGCACCAGCTCATCCACCACAGCCCGATCTCCTCCACTCATGCCCTGGGCCTTCCTCTGCAGGGTGTGCAGGGTGTTCTCCCTGGAAACCAAAACAGAACAGCTGCAGGGGAGGAATCCATCACGTACACATACATACATACATACATACATACATACATACATACATACATACACAAATACATACATACATACATACATACATACATACATACATACATACATACATACATACATACATACATACATACATACAGGCAAACTGAACTCAAGTCTTTTACTCCAAAACAAGAGGTACAAATACAGATCAAAGATTCATCCTAAATTTGTTTCCTGTGCCCATCAACTTGGGTATCATGAATGTTTAGAAAATGCTTCAGAATTTTTTTTTTAATTCAGGAGATATATAAATCACTGGTTTTCTAAGAATCACACAAACACACACACACACACACTCACACACACACACACACACACACACACACACACACACACACACACAGATGTAATGTCCAAAGCAAAAGAGAAGAACTGAATTTGTACGTCATACGATAGGTCATATTTGACATTACTTGTACTTCGGGCGATGGTCGAGAACAACTGTAAAAAAGAAAGCAAGATCAACACGAGCTGTTGATTGATTGTTGATTGTCATTTGTTATGAAACACACACATTTATACACAAAGAGGGTCTAAGAACATGACTTGGATACAAACCATCCCACTGCTTGGTCAGAGAAATATTTCACTTTTTCAGTGAAGTCCTCATACCGCTCCAGAGCACAGTTCTCCAACCAGTCAACAACCAACTGAAGAATAAACAACAAATTGACCTTTACCCTGCAAAACAAATACGCATATCAATCCTTCAATCTCTAGCTCTTTTGAGCACCAACTGAAGTGTGTTTGTTCTTGACAGTTTCCAAGGCATCAAAGCAGAGGAAAGGTCACCGAACAGATGTTTGGGGAAAGCGGTACAGCACAACCACTAAATTGTTTTACAACATAGAAAGTTAATATTATTTCCTATTTTCATCATGAGCTTACAGTAAACAAATATCAATGACATTACATGATGCAGCATGTCCATAGAAAGAAATGTTGCATAGCTTTGCATTCCTCTCAAGAGTGATAGTGGACAAAAGATCTACCACCATATACAAGTCTCAGACGAGGCATTTTTCATCAACACATTTCCTATGACACATTTGTTCCAGTGATTTTTTTTGGTTTTCCCTCAAACTACTGGAGTAGGATACATTTACCATTTTTACACAGAACATTATCAGAGTCATGATAACGGGTTTCCATTTTTGTCAACTCCTACCTGACCCTGACGAACGATAGCATCTTTCTTGAAAAGCCTGGTCATGATGTTCTGCTCACTGGGGATGTGGCTCTGAAAGAGACAAAAATTCCAACCACACTGTTATGTAAAACCATGCAGTAATGCAGGCATGTTCCATTTTCACAGAGGATAGTTGTGACCTCACTCATTAGATGAAGAAGGCCATTGGAAAAGCTCCTCATTTGCTGGAGAAGGCTATGGGAAAACATTTTAAAGCTCCAAGTGGGGTGCTTATTTACTGAGTCATCCATTAAGTACTCATGGTCAGTAAGTTACTTGGCTAGTAGCAATCTTGGAGTCCATATGATAAAGGTCTCATAGGGTCTGACCAGTTCAGGAATGAAGCTCTGAAGGAGGAAGTTTACATGAGCTGCTTCTGGTTCCTGCCCAGCATGAGACAGGTCCAAGACAAGGTAGCTGTGTCATTCCAAGAACTAGATGATTCGCCTGCAGTAGGCCTCATCCAGAAGTGGAACAGGATGCCATCAAAGGCATGCTAACTGCATACCTCGTTATGTCAAAATCACCCACTGTCATCTTATGTCAATGCATGATGTCCCATAATGACATACTCCTCCCTGTGTCAACTTATTCAATGCATGATGTCCCATAATGACATACTCCTCCCTGTGTCAACTCATTTCAATGCATGATGTCCCATGATGACACTCCTCCTGCCAACTCATTTCAATGCATAACGTCCCATAATGACACACTCCTCCCTGTGTCAACTCATTTCAATGCATAATGTCCCATGATGACATACTCTTCCTTATGTCAACTCATTTCAGTGCATAATGTCCCATGACACCATTCTCCCTGTGTCAACTCATTTCAGTGCATAATGTCCCATAATGACACACTCCTCTCTGTGTCAACTTATTCAATGCATGATGTCCCATAATGACATACTCCTCCCTGTGTCAACTCATTTCAATGCATGATGTCCCATGATGACACTCCTCCTGCCAACTCATTTCAATGCATAATGTCCCATAATGACACACTCCTCCCTGTGTCAACTCATTTCAGTGCATAATGTCCCATGATGCCGTCCTCCCTGTGTCAACTCATTTCAATGCATAATGTCCCATAATGACACACTCCTCCCTGTGTCAACTCATTTCAATGCATAATGTCCCATGATGACATACTCTTCCTTATGTCAACTCATTTCCATGCATAATGTCCCATGATGACACACTCCTCCTTGGTAGTTTTTCTCATTCTGCCCCTTGTCCCTTTGTGGCATGGGCTAGACCACCAGTCTTTGTACTCAAACTCATCATTTTCAATTTAGCAGCCATGTGGAGAACATCAAGTATTACTTCCTCCAGGTCATCACTTGACAGCTAAACTTAGAACAATAGTCAGAGGAGGGTAATGTGAGAGGGAGCAGCTGGGGCTGGTTCAGAGGTGCGATGGTGTGGACATGGCAGTCAGGTGGGAAAAGGGGACCTATGTTGGCAACTGAGGATTGATGCATGAAAAATAAGGAGGGGTGGGGTGGGGTGGGGTGGGGTGGGGTGGGGTGGGGTGGGGTGGGGTGGGGTGGGGTGGGGTGGTAGATCAGCAGGACTTGAAATTCACGGGCACTAGGAAACCCCTCCCCACTGAAGACAAATGTTCACCCTGCAGGCAAGTCCAGAACAAGAAGGGCAAAGCCCATACGACTCACATGCTTGACCTTGACCTTCATATGACCTTGACCTTCAGGTGACCTTCAAGGTCAAACAACTAAACCTACCAATGACATCATACACAAAGAAATGCTTTACACATTTTTCCTACAAAATACATGTGACCTTGACCCAAGGTCAAGGTCATCCAAGGTCATGCAACACAAAGCTGTTAATTCAAGACATAGGAAGCACAATGGTGCTTATTGGCACTTTCTACCATGAGATATAGTCACTTTTAGTGGTTCACTACCCCATTTTGGTCACATTTCATAAGGGTCAAAGTGACCTTGACCTTGATGATATGTGAACAAATGTGTCTCATGATGAAAGTATAACATGTGCCCCACATAATTATTAAGTTTGAAACAGTTATCTTCCATAGTTCAGGGTCAAGGTCACTTCAAAATAGGTATACAATCCAACTTTGAAGAGCTCCTGTGACCTTGACCTTGAAGCAAGGTCAACCAAACTGGTATCAAAAGATAGGGCTTGCTTTGACCTATATACCACTTGTAGCTAAGGTCGCCATTCTCAATAACGTGGGAGAAAATTGGGAAAATGTGAAAAATGACTGTTTTTGAGACCACATTTATGGCTCCTGTGACCTTGACCTTGAAGCAAGGTCAAGTCACTATGTATGTTTTTTGAGGCCTTGTCATCATACACCATCATGCCACATTTGGTGTTGATAGACTTAATAGTCTCCGAGAAAAATCCAACGTTTAAGTTTTTTACGCCCGGACGGACGGACGCCCGGACGGACGGACGGACGACACGGCTGAGTACATAGACTCACTTTTGCTTCGCATGTGAGTCAAAAATGCTATTCATGCATGGTGGGTACAGTCATCCAGATTGGAGGACACCTAACCTTGGCCTGCTTGTCTTCCCCCTCATTATTCATGCATGGTGGGTACAGTCATCCAGATTGGAGGACACCTAACCTTGGCCTGCTTGTCTTCCCCCTCATTATTCATGCATGGTGGGTACAGTCATCCAGATTGGAGGACATCTAACCTTGGCCTGCTTGTCTTCCCCCTCATTATTCATGCATGGTGGGTACAGTCATCCAGATTGGAGGACATCTAACCTTGGCCTGCTTGTCTTCCCCCTCATTATTCATGCATGGTGGGTACAGTCATCCAGATTGGAGGACATCTAACCTTGGCCTGCTTGTCTTCCCCCTCATTATTCATGCATGGTGGGTACAGTCATCCAGATTGGAGGACATCTAACCTTGGCCTGCTTGTCTTCCCCCTCATTATTCATGCATGGTGGGTACAGTCATCCAGATTGGAGGACATCTAACCTTGGCCTGCTTGTCTTCCCCCTCATTGTCATCAACTTCCATGTCCTTGAAGAGGTCGGAAGCCAGGTCAGTCTCCAGACGATCGCGGTACAGTGAGTGCACCAGCTGCCATGTCATTCTCTCCTGGTCCAGCAAGTCCAGTGTGGCGTAAGTCCTCTGGAACCTGCAAGTGTCATGACATGAGGCACTCCTGCAACACTCCTGTAGCACTCCTGTAAACACTCCTGTAACACTCCTGCAACACTCCTGCAACACTCCTGTAGCACTCCTGCAACACTCCTGTAGCACTCCTGTAAACACTCCTGTAAACACTCCTGCAACACTCCTGTAAACACTCCTGTAACACTCCTGTAACACTCCTGCAACACTCCTGTAACACTCCTGTAACACTCCTGCAACACTCCTGTAAACACTCCTGCAACACTCCTGTAAACACTCCTGTAAACACTCCTGTAAACACTCCTGCAACACTCCTGTAAACACTCCTGTAAACACTCCTGTAAACACTCCTGTAACACTCCTGTAACACTCCTGTAAACACTCCTGTAAACACTCCTGTAACACTCCTGTAACACTCCTGTAACAC
This sequence comes from Theodoxus fluviatilis, assembly GCA_034096865.1. Taxonomy (NCBI): domain Eukaryota; kingdom Metazoa; phylum Mollusca; class Gastropoda; order Cycloneritida; family Neritidae; genus Theodoxus; species Theodoxus fluviatilis. The sequence goes on from JAWQFJ010000532.1 coordinate 30,296, forward strand.
TCCTGTAGCACTCCTGTAACACTCCTGTAACACTCCTGTAACACTCCTGTAACACTCCTGTAACACTCCTGTAGCACTCCTGTAACACTCCTGTAACACTCCTGTAACACTCCTGTAACACTCCTGTAGCACTCCTGTAACACTCCTGTAACACTCCTGTAACACTCCTGTAACACTCCTGTAACACTCCTGTAGCACTCCTGTAACACTCCTGTAACACTCCTGTAACACTCCTGTAAACACTCCTGTAACACTCCTGTAGCACTCCTGTAACACTCCTGTAACACTCCTGTAGCACTCCTGCAACACTCCTGTAAACACTCCTGTAAACACTCCTGTAAACACTCCTGTAAACATTCCTGTAACACTCCTGTAGCACTCCTGTAACACTCCTGTAACACTCCTGTAACACTCCTGTAAACACTCCTGTAAACATTCCTGTAACACTCCTGTAGCACTCCTGTAACACTCCTGTAACACTCCTGAAAACACTCCTGTAAACACTCCTGTAAAACACACCTGTAAACACACCTGTAAACATTCCTGTAAACACTCCTGTAAACACTCCTGTAAACATTCCTGTAAACACCTGTAAACATTCCTGTAACACTCCTGTAAACACTCCTGTAAAACACACCTGTAAACACTCCTGTAAACATTCCTGTAAACACACCTGTAAACATTCCTGTAAACATTCCTGTAAACATTCCTGTAAACACTCCTGTAAAACACACCTGTAAACACTTCTGTAAACATTCCTGTAAACACTCCTGAAAACATTCCTGTAAACATTCCTGTAAATCACTCCTGTAAACACTCCTGTAAACACGCCTATAAACACTCCTGTAAACATTCCTGTAAAACACTCCTGTAAACACGCCTGTAAACACTCCTGTAAACATTCCTGTAAACATTCCTGTAAACACTCCTGTAAACATTCCTGTAAACACACCTGTAAACATTCCTGTAAACACTCCTGTAAACATTCCTGTAAACATTCCTGTAAACACTCCTGTAAACACTCCTGTAAACATTCCTGTAAACACTCCTGTAAACACTCCTGTAAACACTGGACAGTCCTCCATTGGCACACCCACAGTGGCAAATGACTTCTGGAATGTTCAAGTGTGGGAACAAGTCACTATGTAGCATGCCCGACCTGAAATAGCACCAAATCTGGAAGTTTTCTAATAACACCAAACCTCACAAATATATGCATGATGTCCAGCTGAAGAACGAAATATCATTGTGAGACACTAAGTGTGCTGACTCAGACACTCAAAGATGAGAGATAACTTTTCCTCCACTATTTTGCTCCTTGCTTCAGCTGCAGGGTGGGCCACAGAAGTTTTGCATCTGGGCAAGAGATTGACTGTCAGTCAGAATGGGTGGTTTTCCATAGCAACAGTCAGAATGGGTGGTTTCCATAGCAACAGTTCATCTATGGGGCTCAAAGTGCTTCACAGTTGTTCCTCAGATCATTGAGCTGCTTGACTAAATTTTCCTTACTGGTACATGGCAACTAACAGTGACAGACAGGTACCAGCACCTCTCCACACCACATTCTGTAGAACATTCAACCCTGGTGCGGGCCCACTGCCATATCAAGGCTTGACTCATTGGATATGGGTCGCACAGATGCTGTGCGACTGGGGAGGCGTTCCGTCGTGCGTCGCACAGCATTTGTGCAACCGATTTATGAAAAATTTCCGTAGATGAATGCAGTACTCAAGGGACACAACTTTTATTGGCTTATTTTGCTCAGCCACTTCACGATATCAGAGTGATTTCTCTTGTCAATAATTTTTTGTATTAACGTCAGAATCGATCTCGAAGTACGCGCACCCTAAGTTTGTTTACATCCTCGCCAAAAAGGCACCGCCGATCTTGTTGCTGTTGCTCTTGTTCAGAAGAAGTTTTAGAGGTGAATATTGAGGAAGGATCAGATGTAGAAGACGTTTTGATGGACGAGTATAAAAGCCAGTGATAGGCTAAATGAATCAGAGGTTGATTTGCGGACCGCGCAAATAAAAATAAAAAGTCAGAAAGTGAAAACACATGGTTTGTGTGTTCTCATAGCATGCTGTAATATGATATTGACTTGTTTGAATGTCTTTTGATTTTGCACGAGGAAATAGTACTCTTCCAAGTGATACAAAATTCAAGTCTCTGGGTATGGGACTTTTTAAATGGTGATTTTTCTAAATCATCCAAAAAACAAGCATAACAAGGGGTTGAGCACCTGTGTTAGGATTCATATGCAAAGAGTTAACTAAATTACAAATGCTCTCCCAGCCTTTGCAGGTACCTGTTTTTGGTCCTGCTTTAGGAGGCAATGAGATTTAAGCATCCTGCATGAGAATGCAATTTGTGGATCTGTACTGTACAGGGGTGTTCAAATCCACGTGCCCACTTGCCCCATGGCAAACAAGAAGGGCAAAGCCCATACGACTCACATGCTTGACCTTGACATGACCTTGACCTTCAGGTGACCTTCAAGGTCAAGGTCAAACAACTAAACCTACCAATGACATCATACACAAAGAAATGCTTTACACATTTTTCCTACCAAAATACATGTGACCTTGACCCAAGGTCAAGGTCATCCAAGGTCATGCAACACAAAGCTGTTAATTCAAGACATAGGAAGCACAATGGTGCTTATTGGCACTTTCTACCATGAGATATAGTCACTTTTAGTGGTTCACTACCCCATTTTGGTCACATTTCATAAGGGTCAAAGTGATCTTGACCTTGATGATATGTGAACAAATGTGTCTCATGATGAAAGTATAACATGCGCCCCACATAATTATTAAGTTTGAAACAGTTATCTTCCATAGTTCAGGGTCAAGGTCACTTCAAAATATGTATACAATCCAACTTTGAAGAGCTCCTGTGACCTTAACCTTGAAGCAAGGTCAACCAAACTGGTATCAAAAGATAGGGCTTGCTTTGACCTATATACCACTTGTAGCTAAGGTCGCCATTCTCAATAACGTGGGAGAAAATTGGGAAAATGTGAAAAATGACTGTTTTTGAGACCACATTTATGGCTCCTGTGACCTTGACCTTGAAGCAAGGTCAAGTCACTATGTATGTTTTTTGAGGCCTTGTCATCATACACCATCATGCCACATTTGGTGTTGATAGACTTAATAGTCTGCGAGAAAAATCCAACGTTTAAGTTTTTTACGCCCGGACGGACGCCCGGACGGACGGACGCCCGGACGGACGGACGGACGACACGGCTCAGTACATAGACTCACTTTTGCTTCGCATGTGAGTCAATAAAAATGTCCTTGAGCTAGATAAAACTGTTGTTGCATGCCAAACAGGTTAGTTAAGGAAGAAAAAATTGCACTCGAACTAATGCAGGTTCCAACTGTCATAATTATTTTCTCAGCACAGTGACTTGATTACAACAGTCATGTTGTCTGCTGCAATGTCCACCCACCATCTTTCTCATTATGTGACAACACCACAAGCCTTACTGTTATGAGGACGCTTGGTTCACAATGAGAATTTTGATCTTTAATGGATGCATTTGTGAAATATTCGACGAGTAAACCACCACCAGAAAAAAAAGCAGAGACAAAGCATTTGAGAAAAGAGACAGAGAGATAAAGAATATGAACATGGAAAAGATAAATAGTACTATGATTTAGATGGGTGAATAAAAAATCTTGCAGGATAGTAAATTTTACTTCCAACTAGCCCAGCAAGCTAGTAACTTTTTTTTATGATCTGAACACCCCTGTGTAGAGCATCAAACATTCCACCAGCAGGCAACTCCAAACAAGCACTCTTACCACTGGACTACAGCTCTGACTTTAGTTTAGACTTTGACACCATCACTGACAACCAGATCCTGTGCTGTGCAAGGTAGCTCACTACTGACAAGCTCTCTTACCACTGGACTAGAGCTCTAACTTCAGACTTGACAACCAGATCCTGTGCTGTGCAAGGTAGCTCACTACAGACAAGCACTCTTACCACTGGACTAGAGCTCTAACTTCAGATTTTGACACCATCACTGACAACCAGATCCTGTGCTGTGCAAGGTAGCTCACTACTGACAAGCTCTCTTACCACTGGACTAGAGCTCTAACTTCAGACTTGACAACCAGATCCTGTGCTGTGCAAGGTAGCTCACTACAGACAAGCACTCTTACCACTGGACTAGAGCTCTAACTTCAGACTTTGACACCATCACTGACAACCAGATCCTGTGCTGTGCAAGGTAGCTCACTACAGACAAGCACTCTTACCACTGGACTAGAGCTCTAACTTCAGACTTTGACACCATCACTGACAACCAGATCCTGCGCTGTGCAATGTAGCTCACTACAGACAAGCACTCTTACCACTGGACTACAGCTCTAACTTCAGACTTTGACACCATCACTGACAACCAGATCCTGCGCTGTGCAAGGTAGCTCACTACAGAAAAGCACTCTTACCACTGGACTACAGCTCTAACTTCAGACTTTGACACCATCACTGACAACCAGATCCTGCGCTGTGCAAGGTAGCTCACTACAGACAAGCACTCTTATCACTGGACTACAGCTCTAACTTCAGACTTTGACACCATCACTGACAACCAGATCCTGCGCTGTGCAAGGTAGCTCACTACAGACAAGCACTCTTATCACTGGACTACAGCTCTAACTTCAGACTTTGACACCATCACTGACAACCAGATCCTGCGCTGTGCAAGGTAGCTCACTACAGACAAGCACTCTTATCACTGGACTACAGCTCTAACTTCAGACTTTGACACCATCACTGACAACCAGATCCTGCGCTGTGCAATGTAGCTCACTACAGACAAGCACTCTTACCACTGGACTAGAGCTCTAACTTCAGACTTTGACACCATCACTGACAACCAGATCCTGCGCTGTGCAAGGCAACTCACTGTTGTTGCCTGGCAGCCCTGGTGAGGAGTTTCTTGAGCAGCAGCACCTGGTCGGAGCAGCCGTTGACATAGGACAGGAGCAGGTTCAGCACCATCTGGCTCCCACTGCTCTGCTTCAGACTCTGCAGGAAGTCGTGGTACAGCCCGTTGGATGCTGCAGGAGTAGACAAAGAAATCTAGGTCAGATGCAAGTATTTCCTGAATGCTGACCATTCACAATACATCATGGTTTTCCAATAATTAAATGCACATTTCGGCCAGCATTTGAAACTGTGCACATTAATGTAGGTCGAGTTCAAATTTTGGGCAGCAGCACAAGCAAGACACTTGGAAGATGTTTGTTGAATTCTCTTCATAGTTCACTAACTCAATGCCTTTCTTTCTGCATGTACAGCGCTCTCCCCATCTCACACTACCAATTTTCTATCACACATTCACGTATAATGCCCCCAGTGCCCTTTTTTGTCCCTTGCTGCCACTATCATGCTGCCCCTAGCTGCCACTCCCATGCTGCCCCTAGCTGCCACTCCCATGCTGCCCCTAGCTGCCAGTCAAATGCTGCCCCTAGCTGATACTCCCATGCTGCCCCTTGCTGCCACTCCCATGCTGCCCCTAGCTGCCAGTCAAATGCTGCATTAGCTTGGGAATTTTCCTCATCTAACTCATTGTTGATCATCTGATTACTTCCTGCCAGAATTGCCGCAGAGAACTTGTATTGGCTAAATCTAGAATATCAAGTGTGAGAGAGAAAATGCAATGAGGAGTGCAACACTTGTGTGGTGGCTAGGGAAGTATGGAAATGGCGGCAGGGGGTGGAGCAAGACATGGTAAAATGACACCAGAATTCATATTGACTCTAGATCTGAATGATGAATGACTGTCTGAAAAGATCACCTGAAACTCCTGGGTCTTCCTCCAAGAGTAGAGCAACATTGGTGGTGGTCACGTCATCAGGAAACTGGAAGCAGAGAGCATCAGATCAAGAGTTGCCCTTCTTTTCTATTCTTCATGCAGGCAGCACAGCTAAGGTCTAAAAGAACACCAACGATGGTTAGTCACAATAAATCCCACTCATGACTTGCACTGCATCTAATTTGGAATGAGAATATCAACCTGTATAGTTCTTCCACTTTCCAAGGGTGCGAGATGCAGTCAAAGCTGTTTGGAATGAGAATATCAACCTGTATAGTTCCTCCACTTTCCAAGGGTGCGAGATGCAGTCAAAGCTGTTTGGAATGAGAATATCAATCTGTATAGTCCTTCCACTTTCCAAGGGTGCGAGATGCAGTCAAAGCTGTTTCATGCCTGCTCACTAGCTGGAGCTCCGGCAGTTGGGTTTTCTGGGCCTACTTCAGTGGCTCAGCCTGGGTGGCTCCAAGCAGCTCAAGAGGTTGTTTAAGGCCAGAAGAAAAAAATAGTTGTGGTTATAGTAACATGGGCAGAAAAAATTGGGTCGGTAGGTCAGCCTGAACTTAAAAATAAAATATAAATATAAATAAAAGAGTGGGTTTTTTTTTTAATACCCCGAGTGCTGATAAGGCAGGGAAGGTGGGACAGCACACAATTTGTTACCATTGATTTCTTTCCCCCCTTTTCCCTCTTTTTCTTTCTTTCTTTCTTTCTTTTTTTGAATAGTGACAGAAAAAAAGTTTAGGGTTGGCAGAAAAAAATAGGGTTGGTTGGGTTACTGTAGCCACAACTATTTTTTCTTCGGTCTCTAAGGCAAAAGTACAACAGCAAAATCCCAGTGCAGTGGAATCAGATTAGGACACCTCAGTTGTGCACATCAAGCCATCATGACTCGTGTTGTAATTGATTATTCACATCAAGACACCTCAATATTTGAAATGGGCAATCCGTCGCATTCATAGGAGACAGGCAGGGTTCCAATGAATGTGCAGTCTTGCTACAAACTCACAGTCATCGTTGGTTGGAACATCCTGGAGGGTCCGAGGTGCATGGCAGACTGGGTCATGGAGAAGTCCATTGTCTGGAATAAGACATCAACAACATCAACATCTGTCTAGGAACTGCTTTGGGTAAGAATAAAAACATGAATTAAAAATTCTTAACCTGATACCTACTCTACCATTCTATCAATCAATTACCAAAAGCAGTCTTTAAATATGCAGCCAAACATTCACACATAAGAAAAAATGGATGGTACAAGCCCACTGTGAAAACTTTAAGTTTTCTTTTTAATTTCCCTAAAATGACACAGAGATCTTTGTGTAAAAAGGCTTTGAGAGAAAAAAAACTGTTAAGTTTTAACCCATCAACTTACCTGAGACATATCACCTTCTATCAGCGTCCTTCTCGTCCTTGGTGACCTAGGCGAGTCTGAATATATATAGATATAACATTTTGAAATAGTGCTTACAATGAAAGTCACCAATCGATATTTATGACTAGACACACAACTTGAACATCTTAGATACACGACAGTCAGATATCATTATAGATACCTTAAATATGTGATGTACTTACCCACACAAAGTTAACATGCATTTCATTAGTCCACAGCATGCTCAACCCAGACAACTACTTACACAACACAGCTATTACATTTGCATGCATACATACATACATGTACATACACAAATCGGGCTCAATTGCAAAGTTGCATACTAGTATTCTCACTCTCAGTCAAGGTTAGGTCCCAGATTTCCTTTTTTGTGCAAGCGTTGCAAGGAAAATTACTACCAACTTGGAAAGATGACAAGAAGAGGGTTCCTATTTGCAATTTAATTAACTCTTTCCCTACAATGAGCCGCACCCTGCGCCACGAGGGGGTTCTTTTCGTTTCCAAGTCATTACAGCATTTCTATCAACTTTTACAGGAACTCTTCAGTGCAGTAAGACCAGTAAATAACTAGCTTCATGAATATTAAGCGCATTTCGCCAGTAGGCTTTGTTTTTGTTCAGTTTGAACGCTGTTTTTGAGTTGTTTACATTAGAATTTTTTTTTATGTCAACACCAGAGCTTGGAACTTCGCGATCAACACGTCCTACTCGCTTTACAGCCGAGATAGCGCAAGTTATCATTGATACTGTATGCAAGACAGCGACAGTGAGGAGTTTCAGAGCAGTGACGAAGAAATGGAAGCAGAATCAATTTCCAGAGTTCAGTCATCTAGCTCGGAGTCTGATGCGGAAGTGTCATTTCTCCTCGAGAAGCACAGTGCGTGATCCTCTACCCTATACAAGCAAAGGAAAAGGCAGAGGAAAACCCTCGAGAATGTCCACAGATCTGCCTGCTTCGCCATCTACACCTCGACCGACATCGAGAGATCAGCTGCGCGCAACCGATGAGTGGAGGCAAGTGACCGAGGGTGCTACGCAGAATTGGTTTCGCTTCCATCCCAATCGTGAGCCTGGCATTTCTCCAAATCTTGGTATCAACTCTACATCTACAGCCATCGACTGTTTTTCAAAGCTTTTTGATGATGAAGTGAAGGAGTTTCTCATTGCTGCCATCAACAACTATGCTCGTAAAAAGATCCGAGATATTCCTCCTCCCCAACCTGGCCCCACCCACAGGGAATGGGTGGAGATCACTTCACAGGGACTGAATAAGTTTGTGGCTGTGGTCATAAGCATGGGGATAGATAGGCGCCCAGAGATTTCAGATTACTGGTCAATGGCACATGAACTGTACACCCCATGGTATCATGCCATGTTCTCCAGGGATGGATTCCAAGAAATCTATCACACCATGCTACATGCAGGGGATGAAGATGCAGAAGGCAAAGACAAAATGGAACCATTCATGAACAAGCTCTTGACGATGTTCTATGCTGCCTTCTATCCTTTCAGGGAACTATCTATTGATGAGATGGTTGTTGGGTTCAAAGGCAGATGGAAATTCAAGCAATACATTGCTGCAAAACCCAAAAAGTATCACATCAAGACATTTGGGTTGCGAGATTCTGCCACGGGTTATGTGACAAACATCCTCACATACTTTGGATCTGACACCTCCTTTTTTTCTACGAAGAGGATATATAATATAATTGAATATAAATCAACATTTCTTTTTCGCTGAAAATGCTTAAACTTAAAAAGTGGATTCCCCCGAGTACTGATAGGTCAGGAAAGATGGGGCAGCATGCAGTTTATTGTTGACTGTCAATTTGTTTTTTCTACAATCGAGAAAAAGGTTTGGGGTTGGCAGAAAAAAATAGGATCAGTCAGGTTATTATGACCACAACTTTGTCTTTTTGCCTAGTCACTTGTCGAAGATGTATGACAATGACTTGAACAAGGCTAAGTTAATCCTTGTTGGAGGTGCATGATGAAAGAAGAGAGAAGATGCCCACTCACATTGCCTGGACTCCATATTGGACACCCTGGACAGAGACCGAAGGCCTGGGGTGCCCAGGCGGCCACTGCCCGGCAGTGACGGTGACCCCACAGCATCATTCAGCAGTTCAATGGCTGGTCAGGGGTCAAGGAATCACAAGGACTCAGATACAAGTGATGCATACCTTGCAATGATACACCTACATACAGCTACAACATTCACCTGCTGCCACTGGACACTGCCCTCTTCAGCTGGAACTGTGGTCATGGAGTGTGCAGTTTCAGGGCCTGCTCCAGTAGCTTGCCTGCGGGTGGCCCCAGGCAGCGCACTGCACCACCTAGGAGTGTCCATTAAGTGATGCTTGCTGCCTATGTACGGTGCCTGCTGGATTCCCACAAGCACAACAAAGCAGCTTCCGCAGTTTTCTACAGCTGTCCTGTCACCTTTTGAATGGTTTTGGACCCTGCCCCCAGGCACTGTATGAAATGGATAGCAGACTGCAGAGTGCCCAATGAAACCCCTGCAGCCAACCTAGACTATGATCATGAACTCTTTGTAGACCAACCCACTCTCCACACCAGCCAACTTCTTTACAACGGCCCAGGACATGTTGCCCTCCTGTAGTACTGGAACAAGTTCATTCAGCCCAGGTGTTTACAAAGCCACAGATACATCATTAGCATAACCCTGCATCACAGTCTATTTTACATGACAGAGATTTCCCCATTATATGTAACTATAAAAAGTAAAAAAAGAAAGAATGAAAAACATTAAAGATAGCTTAAGAGTTGGAGTTGCGGGTGGGGGTGGTGTGTGTGTGTGTGTGTGTGTGTGTGTGTGTGTGTGTGTGTGTGTGCGTGCGTGCGTGTATGTGCGTGCGTGTGTGTGTGAGTAGAGTCTATGGCATTAAACTAGGCATTGACAAATGAATTTGTTATTTAGTGAATGTTAAAAAGAATTGAATCATTTTGACAATTTTAAACAGGACATTTGTTGTTTATTTATTGTCATTTGGTTTCCATGTTACAATAGACATTTTGCAGACTGGGCGCATTCAACTATCTGCCACTTGAACACCAATCACAAACTTATCTTCATATTTAGGTTTTATTGTCACTCAAACACAGTTTTTTCATATGCAATACAAAAATAAGCATTTCAGCTCATTTGGTTTTTTGCCACTCATGTCACACAATTGGTCCCAGCTTTTTGGAAGGACCCTATATTTACTTGAAGTAACATGGTGTTATTACATTTGTTAGAGTAATAAAGTATGATACAATTGCATGCTATCTTATTTTATGGCCTATGATTAGTGTGTGGACTCCATAACGAGCGATGTGATTGAGTTAATTAATGTTGAACTTCTTGTACGTTTCTGTTTTTGTATACATGTATACGTATGATGTTTTTGCCACCAACAAAACGAATTTCCTTGTACAATGAGGATAATAAAGTATCTTGTATCGTGTATCTTGTAAACATATCTTCCTTTATCTCAAAAGTTCATCATTTACATGAATAATGAGAAAATCACTCTCAAAGTGCATGCTGGGTGAATGTTTTCAAGCACCTGTTTAGAGATCATATATAGTTTGTGGAAAGGAGGTGTCGTGGGTGGTTCGTGGTGAGTCTCTCTTGATTTAGTATCATTTACACATCCACCAAAGCACAAAAAAGTACATAAGTGCACACAATGTACGTTAAAGTTCATTCACACTTTATAGTTATACTGTGTCTGGAATGGATACATTTCTGAACATTTATCTTTGTACTCTGCTTGTCTCTGCCACTCAAAGAGGCCGACACATCAGCTTCGCTCTCGTCCATCGCACCCTGAAAAAATAGCATAGACAGTTATATCATTACAGACAGTCATCAGATCATTCAAATCGAAGCAAGTCGGACCTACGACAGCCTTGGGAATTATGTAACTAGCCGCGATGGGGTTTTTCCCCCTAGAGTGAATAATTCAAATTTAGTTAATAGCTTTCCTCTACCGCATAATGCGCTTGGAAGGTCACGTTTAACAGTAAAATACGTTTTTGGTATGAATCATTTACTGATTTAGGCCTATTTTAGTATTTATTGTCATTATCATTATG
>JAWQFJ010000533.1:0-30700 GCA_034096865.1 Theodoxus fluviatilis
TTGGTAGGTACACTGTGCATTATTGTCCGAGGCTATAATGGTTGTTCCAGTTATATCAATGATGTAACCCACATAACTCAACTCTCTGCTCAAGACTGCAGTTGGGCTGTCTGACGACTTACCTGCCTATTAGTCTCGGCAAATGTTCAACACACATTTATGCATAGTGGACGCTGCTTGTGTTTCTCAGCCAAACAATTACGAGACCCGTCAAAGTAGAGCTAGTTTACCCGAAGATGAAACACAAAACGTATTGTGTCATATATATCACGTGCCCCATACACGTGACTCTCCCATTCCCATTCTTCTATCTTTTCTTTCTTTCTTTCCTTCTTTTTGTTTCTCTTTCCTTCTTTCTCTCTTTATTTTCTTTCTTTTTCTTTCTGCCTACCTGCCTACCAACCTGCCTTTCTGTCCATTCGTCCGTCCGTCCGTCCATCTGTCTGTCTGGATGATGATGATGATGATGATGATGATGATGATGATGATGATGATGATGATGATGATGATGATGATTAAGGTCAATGCGAAAAATTCTTAGCATTGGTTAGAATAAGAGCAAGTCACGTCACTAAACGCGTAGGGAGACGCAGTGGGTCTATTCTTATCCCCAAACCACAGGGGGAGATCACGACGATGCTGCTGCTGCTGCTGCTGCTGCTGCTGCTGTTTTACGGCCTATCAGCCTCCGTAAGTTATGTAAGTCCACTGATAACGAAAAATCATTAGAACAGGTAGCGAGGCGAAGTGGGTTTTTTCTTACCCCCAACCCACTGGAGCAATCTGCCCGTAAAGGGAAAGGCATTGGTTTTAAGTAGTGAATCGCGTGCCCAAGATCGTGATGTATGGAAAACTGTCCTCTGGCTATCGTGAAATAGCGGCTCCAAAGAAAGACTACAAAGACTGCCTGAAGAAGTCCCTCAACACCTGTCACATCAACCACCGTCAGTGGTCTACTCTCGCTGCTGATCGCTAGGCCTGGAGGCATGCCATCCACCAGGCTGACTCCTCTCTCGAAACAACCCCAGAGCCAGCCTTGAAAACTAAAGGAGAAGGAGGAAAAACCGTGAAATCCCAGCTCCCAAACCAGACCAGACCTTCATCTGCAGCCACTGCGGTCGGATCTGCTCGTCCGATATTGGACGTGTCAGCCACCAGCGAACTTAAACCCGTCGTGGACAATGCCCTTCCTAAATCTTCGTTCGCGAAGCCAAGCCATGAATCACACCCCCCACCCCCCTCTCTGTGTCTGTCTCTCTCTCTGTCTCTGTCCTTTCTAAGTTTTCCCCCCGTGTTTATAAATTGTAACTGAAAAAGAGAAAAGAGTGCGGCGTGTCATCAATACAAAAAAGTGCAAACTATTTTGGTACTAGCGTTCCAAAATGGATGTAAACAAGTGCCGGTTTCTTTTGTTTCTACATCACTGAAGAAACTGCACTTGGAGCAAAGAATTACCGCAGTTTCGAAGTACGAGATGAAGGTTTATGACGATATTTACCGGCAGGGGAACTTCAGGCGGTAAAAATAATAAAAGGTAAAGATGTGGTTAAACAGGCTAATAGGCTGTAAAACTTCATTAGTCTTTCTCAGCTGGGGCTCTTGACTGCTGGACTTAAGTGGCCTAATGGCTGAAGACGCTTTGTCGTCACATCCAGACAGTTCAAGCTAAAAAATAATAGCAGCCACCATCTTTGTAGGATTAGAACTTGAAAGCATACAATAGACGATTATGTGTCCGTACTTTTTAAGAATAAACATCGGTCTATAATGGTAAAAAGACTTCATGAAGGCAAGGATATACATGTAGTTTGAGTAAAACTTAAACTATCAAGAATATTGATAATGGATAAGTTGTATTGTTAAGGTTTGTACACAGACCTTTAAACGATTTGTATACAAAAGCTGCTGATCGAGGGGAGTGTCACGACGCCGTATAGTAGGCCGACGTACACAGTCGAAGTGTGATGAATAAGGAAATCTGTCGGCGGCTGGAGTCATAGCTACGCTCCTCAATCAGCAGAGCCTAGTCGCGATCGCAAAAAGTAAAGACACTTACGTCTCCTGCTATAATATTTATGCGGGCGGCCACTAATTGATATCAAAGGGCATGCAGAAGAGAAGCCAAGAAACAGATCTGCGTTCGCGAATGGCCACAGCCGAGCCTCAGTTCTGCTGGGTACTGAAAGCTACAACCGTGACTCAGTCTAATGTGGTAATGACTTGGGCGAACGAGTTCAGCTCCATTTGATGGAAGCCAGGGCCCCAAGGTCACAAGTGTACAGAAGCGGAAAGGTAGGGCCTGCGGTAAAAACCAATGGGAAAAAGCATGGCTCCTACCATCACAAAGTCACTGGGGACTCTTTTCAAAGGTGTACCTGTGTGATACACGGAAAAAAAGTATATGTCGGTTCTAGAAAAGTGCTACGCACACGGATACGATATGAAGAGAAAAGTGGATGGAAGGTTACAAGTCGCCATTGACGATGGGTTGGCATTTCCAAGGGGAACAGTATTGTTTCACAGCAAAGGAAAGGAAATTATGGACAATGTGCACCACTCCAAACATTGAAGTTGAGGTACCTTTGCGAGTACAGATTAGATGTGATGCAGTAAAAACAAGTAAATAAAAAGAAGCAGAATCTACACAAGCACAGGAGAAGGCACACGAGAAAAACACAATCATTAAATTATCTGTGTAACAATTGAGAAGATATTTTAGACGGGTGGCTGGAGAGGCATGTGGAGGAGAAGAAGAACAAGAAGGGCAAAGCCCATACGACTCACATGATTGACCTTGGCCTTTACATTACCTCGACCTTCAGGTGCCCCTCAAGGTCAAACAACTAAACCTAGCAATGACATCATACACTAAGAAATGCTTTACACATTTTTCCTACCAAAATACATGTGACCTTGACCCAAGGTCAAGGTCATCCAAGGTCATGCAACACAAAGCTGTTAATTCAAGACATAGGAAGCACAATGGTGATTATTGGCACTTTCTACCATGAGATATAGTCACTTTTAGTGGTTCACTACCCCATTTTGGTCACATTTCATAAGGGTCAAAGTGACCTTGACCTTGATGATATGTGACCAAATGTGTCTCATGATGAAAGCATAACATGTGTACTACAATGTTACGAAGTTTGGAACAGTTATCTTCCATAGTTCAGGGGCAAGGTCGCTTCAAAATATGTATACAATCCAACTTTGAAGAGCTCCTGTGACCTTGACCTTGAAGCAAGGTCAACCAAACTGGTATCAAAAGATAGGGCTTACTTTGCCCTATATACCATATATAGGTGAGGTATCCAATCTCAAAAACTTCAGAGACACTTGAGAAAATGTGAAAAATGGCTGTTTTTTAGACAACATTTATGGCCCCTGCGACCTTGACCTTGAAGCAAGGTCAAGTCACTATGTATGTTTTTTGAGGCCTTGTCATCATACACCATCATGCCACATTTGGTATTGATAGACTTAATAGTCTCTGAGAAAAATTCAACGTTAAAGTTTTCGGACGCCCGGACGCCCGGACGGACGAAACGGGTGAGTACATAGACTCACTTTTGCTTCGCATGTGAGTCAAAAATGAATACTCGCTGGGAGGGGGAAGGCAAGGCGTGTCGTCTGTCCCACTCGATCTTGAGGATGGAGTGATAACATTCAGTTTAGTCCTGAGGCCAAGCAGCTCTATCGTTCAAAAGCTTCGGATAGTTGTTGACAACAAAATATATTTGTTCTGATGGGTTAAGGGAATATTCTTTGTTGATATTTTGTAAACGCTAACTTTCAAATGAATATAAATAACGTATGATAATTAAAAGAAGTTGGATAAAAACTCTATAAAAAACGTCTATTTGCCGGTATCAGATTCGGAGTTGCATCCCTTGCATATGGGTTTCTAACCTAAAAACCTGCGCTGGACAAGTGCATTTCGCACTGCTGCGAAGACATTACTTCTCTAGATTTAGCGAGTTTCACAGAGATTAAGTGGAATACCACCATATGGCCAAGCAAGCAGTGGAGTAGTTTAGACGGCGAAGAACGTGTGATAGCTGAGAAACTTCTTGCTTAACAATCAAAGCCTGAAAGTTAAACGAGTTCGTTTCACAAACAAACGAAGAATCCAACAGGCGCAGCGTCGCTTTGAGAAAGGCAAAGCTGCGGGAGCTGTTTCACCGAGGAAAAAAATGAGACCACAAAGACAGAACAGCCGAGAATCGACTACCAGGAGCGAGCATATCCTGCTTCCTGTCTGTATTGTGTGCAGAAAGACAAAGTCTAAAAATGCAAATCGACAGGGACTTGGGCTCCAGAAAAACTCGTACAAGTAAGTTGAACGTTATACTTTCGTTACATTAAAGTAAAAACTAGTTGATTGATTGCCTGATTGATCATTTGAGATCTATTTACATCATAACCATGTGAGGAAAATAGTGTTGCTTGTTGCACGAAACCAAGTTAAAGGGGCAGTCTAGGGAAAATAAATAATGTCCAAAGAAAGTCAGTAGGTAGAAGGTATATGACAAAAAAAAAGAACATGATCGTAGGCTCAAACAATCCCCAGAATACAGATTTAAGGTACAAAAATTAACAAAGTGATAAATACGCATAAGTTTTAGTGCGATAATGAGTGCGCAAATGTTGTATTTTATTTTTTAACCAGATTTTGGGCGATAATCTTAGAATGGCGTCTTACCAAAGTGGATGCTAGTAACGATCTTTTTGGAAACAAAATTAACCATGATCTTAACATTAGTTTAACCTGAAATTTGGCAAATAAATAGAGGAATGGATAATCTATACAGCAAACTATATTTTATTAGCAGCTGCCACCGCAACTCTCTGCAATGCACACAACTGTGTGCATGTGTTGGGTGTGTGAACAAACAGTCGGCGTTGGTGGAGGAAGACATGGACAACACAAGTGACACTGACAGTAGTGGTTCTGACACTGAAATGTATTTTGAAGGAGACATTGATTCCATTGATTCAGACTGGGAATGATTTCAACAGCAATGTGTTTGTGTGGAGATTGTGCAACCAAGAGATGTGCAGAAGGATTAGGTGGTGGCGTGTGCACATTGCTACGTATGTTGACTATCAAGGGAGGCAACTCAAATGATTTGAGTAAAACAAGTTTTTTATTCTCAATTAATTGCTTACTAAACCTAAAATCACTAACATACTCCAATACATGAATTATTGTAATATTTGAACATGCCTACTTACTTTAGTCGGGGGAAATAAAAAGTTAAAACACAATGTCCATTAAAAAAAAACTTTTTACCTGTTTGCGTGAAAAACGAATTTCAAAAACAGAAAAATCTCATAATTTAGATGATACCCAAAGTTAGCGTATCTCAAAATGTCAAGTACTAGGTGTCTTCTTTCGAAATATGTCAAAACTTTTTGGTATAAACTTGTAGCCGACACTTCCTTTTTCTAGGGCTGATAGAGCTGCTTGGCCTCAGGACTAGTTGTTTGAGAGTGAAGGGGTGTTGGAGCATGCGCAGAATGAATTCTACGCCTGGAAATTTCCCGACTCTAGGTAACAGGACGCCTAGCAAGCGCCGGCCACTTAAATGGTTTTGCACTCCGTGCATTGTTCTTTTAAGCAGGCCGCCACTAATTGATATCAAAGGGCATGCAAAAGAAAAGCCAAGAAACAGATCTGTGTTCGCGAATGGTCACAGCCGAACCTCAGTTCTGGGCACTTAAAGCTACAGCCGCGACTCAGTTTAATGTGGTAATGACTTAGGGGAACAAGTTCAGCTCCATTTGGGGGAAACCAGGGCCAGAGCGCAGACAGCTTCCATCCAAGTTGTCCGTGCGACGCCCAAATGGAGACGAAGAAGGGAGAACCCCCAACAGCCACCCGGACCAAGAAGGAAAGAGGGGGGGAAGGGCCGGGGGGGAGACCACAATCACGGCGCATGCAGACAGTGAAGTTCAGGGATGGAGGTCCAAGGTGCGTTGCAGACGGGACCACTCCCGTTGAGGCGCGACATCCAAAAGTGGGCGGAAAAAACCGCGGGTAGAAACCGCTTCCGTGGAGGTGGAGTGCAGTGTTGGAAGAAGGGTCTTGTAAAGAGCGGCACCGAGATTGGCGTAAGGAGGAGGACACAGGGTTGTCGCCAGGGAAGCCAAATCAGCTGTTGACACTGAACTGATGTGTGTCCTGGAAAATAAAATGAAGCAGCACAGAAAAGAGAACAAACTGACCGCGACCAAGCATGGAGCTGCTGCAGTAACATCAAAGCTGAGGTACGGGAGTTGCACGGGATGTAACTGCGAAAGATGGTGGATTCCAGCGGTCAAGCAGGCGGCGAACATGAAAAAGTCGAAGTAAATCCACAACAGGTATTTCAGCATGTCCCAGTACACCATAGGATAGCATAGAACACCGTACTTTCCTCGACAGAAAGTACCATAGACTCCGCAGAATGCCACAGGAAGTACTAGAGCATTCCGCAGAATACTCCAAGGCACCATATAAGAGTGCCTAGACGACCAAAGTATGCACGAGGGGCTCCGCGGAACACCACATGAAGACCAGAGCATTCCGTGGAACAGAGTACATAGATCAATGTAGCCCACTGTGGATGCACTGCAGTTAGTACAGCCAAACAGAAAAACCGTGACGAAATTCGTCCCTGGGTAGGGTTCACTAGAAGAACAAATAACGTACACTGTATAGTAAGTCGTTGAAGTCACAAACTGGTTGAAGCCGCATCGTGACACGTAGCTGGTGTTACCTTGATTGTTTGTTGTTGTTAACCTGCACACACATGGTATCATAGGAGAAAAAAAGGGGGCGCTGAGAAAGAAAGCAAGTGCATAGCTGAGCTCCAAGTCGCGCGAAAAACCTAACTCCGAATACGATCACCCGTCCCCGTGTGAGCAAAAAGGCGTCACGGGCTTCCCAAACTGCGTTTTAAGATGGACCCTGTGACGCCCTACCACCAAATATAAAAATGAACGGCAAAGTAGACGAAGGCCAGGACGTAATGATAATGTAGCGGGACCCAAGGAAAATCCTCCAGAGCACATAAAATAAACGCACCACAGCGCCCTGGTGAACCATCTACTACCGCAATCCACATCAGCAATCACAGAGAACTCGCCACCACAATCCACAGAACTTACCCGCACAATCCACAGAACTTACCACAGCACACCGGGGAAGCAGTCACTAGAACAATCCATACAATTTCCACAGGAAACACCGCACCAAAATACTACAGCACATCCCAACCACCCACAACCGAAAACCCTCATAGTGGGGGATATGCCCATCTGGGAGGACTCGTGCAGCTAAGAGGGGGCTCCAAAGCGGAAGCTGCGCCTTCTGTGAAGGTTCAAGTGTCCAGTGAATAGAAAGCAAGAATAGCGTGAAGTAGGGAGGAAAACGCTGACTGAAGAAAAGTGGAGGGTGAAGGTGGGTTTGGGCGCGAAGGAGTAAACAAACAATATCCCTGCCACATGGCCTAGCCTGGAGATACAGATTTTTATCAAACCCCCCTCACAGCAGTAGCAGTAGTAGCACTTTTAAGGATGGCTGGCAAAGGAAACAGCTAGACTCCTAGAGCTGTGTTTGGGAACAGGATGCTGATATTAACGGTGTTACAGAAAGTGCTTCTCTTGGAACTTGTGTTGAGGGAAAAATAATTATAAAATGGAATGGACCCAGACTTTTTCATCTCTCCGACTAGACGCTGAATATCACCAGAACTCATTACGAATGTCCAATTCCGAGCGGCAGGACAGATTTCGCGTGTTGGAGGCAGACTGCCGCGGCCTACAACACATAAGGCTTATTGAGGAGTAGGCCTACAAAGCGTTGCATGAGCGCTTAATTCACCTTAGGAATATTTGTGTTGAACCTTTTACTGGTGAACGTATTTCATAGCATCAGACAATACTAGCATTGTACACGATGTCAACAGCAGGCAGGTTCGAGGACAACAATGTATTTATAATCTATCCTGGTGCCGCTGAGGTCCGCGCGTCAGCTATAAATAGAAGTGCGCGAAGCTTGGATTTGTAAAATGTATTTCACGACCTATTGACGCAATCAACATACAGCTTTCATAAATTAAGACAGCCCATGGTTATATTAGCATTATAAATTAACATATAAGCTTACTGACCTTATTTCAAGAAACACCATTCATAATGATCAACACTACGAACCAAGCAGACGAACACGATCGAACCGCAGCCACTACGCCAGCAGACGATCGAGATAACTAAATGTTTCATGTAAAACTCGAATGAGTTGTATTATAATCTTAGCAGAGGGGTAAAACATCAACTGGTATCGGATAAGATCACTCGTAGTGTAATACTGTAATGAAGGTCACGTTTTACATCACAAACATGTGCGCTCCTCGTGAGGCACTATCTGAAGCCTTGTCGCTTTTAAATGTTTTATTCGTATCTCAAGTTGTAGAAATGACTTTATTTCGTAAGAAGTGTAGTTGAGTTGATGAAAAGATATGACAAATATGGTGTTTTTATGAGGATCTTGAATGTTCTGGTTAGATGATTTAACTTTTTTTTTGCTTTTACAAGACCTAAATCTAAGCTCTTGTTGCCTTGAATTTTTTGCCAGGATCACGCCGAATCTTCCAGATCCATAGTTTCTTCTGCTTCTTGTATGTGGGGAATTTGAAAAAGGACAGTCTGGAGTTCTCGTCATATCGATCATCGTTCTCGCAATAAGGAACACAGCAGTGTCTATGTGATGATGAAGCCTTCGGTTTCGCCATTGACGCTGGACGCCATTAAATTTGCGGACTTAGTCTCGTTTTCGATTTCAAAATGGCCGCTGCGTGAATAACGTCTATAGGCTCGACCCTTTGCATTACAGCCTTGCGCTAAAAATAGTTCGTTCTGATACTATTTTTTCTCCACTTTTTACAAAAATCATTCAGATGTCAAGACTTGTTTCCATTTCAACACAAACATGTTATTGTATCGAATAAACGCTTGTTTATTGCCTCAACAAGAGTAAGTTAAGAGTTTTGTGCGAAATAGTCTTAGAACTACTTTAACGGCGTATGTAAGGAAGCAGATCGGCTATCCCACAAGCCTCTCGTGTGACCTCCAATCGCATATTTCAACCGAAAACCTTCCATCACGTGTTGTCAACTGGGCTAGAGACACTTTCGCCAGTAGGCAAAGTCTCTAGTGAACTAAGATGGTCTAACTGTACACTCTACATTTGGGGTGGAAAAAAATAACTGTACGAAAAACGGCCAGTCGCCTGACCAGATAGAGCTCCCAAAAGGCTCCGAGGAGCAGCAAAAAATCGCAGCTGCTTCAATAGGCACGAGCTGACTGAAACAGGAAATCTGTCTACGGTGTAGAAGCAAGGCATCTGCCGCTTGCGGCTTCACATCACACAGGCGGCGAAGTATGAAACCAGCTTGACACGGAAAAGAAGACTGGGCATGGGATGGATCCAGGACGTGTCGGGTACAACGAGAGGAGCAAAGTTGGAGTGTAGCTTCGGATAATGAAAGCAAAGTTAAGCACCGACAACACGGCCCAAAGAAGTAGGTATGTGTCGCAGGAAAATGAATATGGAGGTGGCCAGACGCAAGGCCCTGTCACGAGCAACAAACGGAACAACAAGCCCTGCATAAAAAAGGGTGTGTGTGTGTGTGTGTGTGTGTGTGAGAGAGAGAGAGAGAGAGAGAGAGAGAGAGAGAGAGAGAGAGAGAGAGAGAGAGAGAGAGAGAGACTAGGCGCGAGAGGCTATAGTAAGGAAGAGGGGAGAGAGGTGGACCTGTCACCCGCGGGGTTACTGCCAGGCCTAGAAGCCAGAGAGATGCGAGCAGGAGGGCCGGAGGCCCTATTAGGGTCTGCAACGGGGGTTGTTGCTTCCCCTGACAAGCTAAGCGCAAGAGTTATCGCGCCTGCTTGGTCAGTACACTGCATTATTGTAACTATGGCGGTAATGGACACTGCAAATTTCGAACGATGGCGTATGCCGGAATTAAAGCAGTTCATACGGGAAATGCAACAGCCATTGTCGGGTACGAAAGCAGACCTAATTCAAAGGGTCAAGGGCTGTATTGCTTTGAAGGTAAACAAAGCAATCGGCGGGGGAATCCGACATAGACTGTGCCGACGCTTTGGCCCCAAAGTTTCCAAAACTAACAACACCATCGGGCCAAAAACTTCCTGATCCAGTCAGTCTCAAGACAGGATGGTGTTCGGCAGTGGATTTTCCTGCAGATTTTCGGGATGCAGACCTGTACAACTATTTTGTTTTGAGAATAAGAGTAGTCGTGAACTCCCCTCCCGTGCTTGTGGCAGCCTGTGGGGTGTCAATCTCCTCACAAAGTACCTCCCCCCTTGCATAACGGACTCACGGTTGAACCTGTGTGTGGCCACTACAACACAAGCATTTACAAGGGAATATGCGCTAAACAGGCCGTTTTTAACCGGACTAACACTTTCCTTTGAAACATAGTATTCCCATGGCTTGCTCTGGCAGGGCGCACCAACCGCCATATTGTCCTCAGCTCGAACACAAAACGCTCATTTTCAGGATTACTGATACACAAACATAGGCACAGTACTTAAATAACGGTAATAATGTCTCAAAGCACAAAGTAGAGTACATCAATAGTTAATGAATATTGCTACATTATTCATATTGAGTTGTGCGTCGAAATCGAATCAAGTTAAAAGTTAGGCTACAGAGTACTCACTACTAGACAGCTTCTCGTGTAACTGTGTAGTTCGGACAGAAAACTGTTCGCATAATATATGCTTTACCTACTCTCAGGATAAGTTTCTGCGCTAAGTGTTCGCCTAGTCAAAGATATGCCCGGTTAAGAACTGTCTTAATTAGTGATATCATACGCATCAACCTGTACATTCAGACAATGGGGATGAACGAACAAACGAATGCATTAATATACATAATGACCGACGGAACGAATGAATGAATGAACGAACGAATGGAGCTTTACTGCTTATTAGCCTATGACGGCTAGTTAAGACCAATAACAAGAACATAACTGGAGCAAATGAGACTAAGAGCGAGTCAAGCCTTGATACCTATAGTTTAAATTTTTTCACGTTTCGCGTAAGGAGACACGATGGGTCTATTCGTAACATCAACAAAAAGGATAAACAAAGACGAACGCGGAAACATGAGGAGGACAGCAACAACAACAATGAATATGCGAGTATATTTAATGATATCTTTAACGAGTCAATCACTCAATGCAGTTTGCGCGAGCTCTGTTCAATAATCATGCACTGCATTCCTGCAGCAGAAAATGCTGAGAACGAGAGATACCTAGTATCAACAGCACTACACTACACCGATCCACGCCATTATTTAGTTACATCTGCTTGCAAGCTCGAACCTAGCTTCGTCACTTCATGCCTGCATACTGCGACAATAAACGATCACTTTGCCACGGTAGCACTGGCAAACACAACAAAAATGAACACCTCTTGGTACTCTCTCACTGCGTTCTGAAGCCATTCTGTACTGACCAGAGACCACTTTTTGGTTTCCCCGCGCGAAAGAGCATCAGCGGCAATAACTCCTGATTTCCAGCTTCGTTGCAGACCCTAATAGTGGCAGCTCTGGATGTGCATCTGGTACCCACTACTGCTCTGAAGGCGGGAGGGACATGCTGGTATGGACAATATGATGGTCCCCCATCTGCGAATCCAGCCAAACGAATCAAGAGAGTTTCACTTTGAAATTAGAGTCAGTGGAAGGGAATGAATAGAGAAGGCAGCGATTATTATCTGGGCTCCCCAGCCAGGGTGTCATGGTGGTTTGGTAATGAGCATTCCTATAATGGGACGGTTTCCCAAACATTCCCGTGCAGCCGAGCATGGCGTGTCGAACATTAAGGGAGCGTCCTGTGAGAGACTGTGGCGCGTCAGTTCCCAGGGAAGTGTCAATTAAGGGGGAGCTGTCGACAATTCTGGATTGAAGTCTGAGACCGCAGCTGCCTCCTATCTGGGGGTAGAGTCAAGTGATTCTTCCCCTCAGCATTGGAGTTCATCCAAAGCAACGAGCACCAGTCGTCCCTTTACTTCGGACCAACACACAAGCGGAGCACAAGGCTCGCCCCGAAGTCCCTGCTGAGATGGAGTAATGCCCTTCAACTCATCTCAGAGATGCCTGACCATCAACGCTGCTGCCGTCACCCCTTTTGCTGTGACAAGAGACCGAGTTCTGCCCCTGTAACTCGTATCAGAGACGCCTGCCCACCAGTGCTGCTGCCGCTATCCCTTCAGCGGTATCTGTTGTGAGCCTCTACATTCCTCTGCAAATTCTGGACTTGAAAGTAAATGGACTTGTGTTATAGGAACGTTGTTTCATCTACGAACATTCGGTGAGCGATTTCAATAGACACATGAGATAGGTCATCCAAGTGGAACTGATTATAAACTTTAACATGCATTAATTCAAGCTGGCCTATTACTAAATATTCTTCTCGTGCATGCTTGATTTTTGCATGAAGATATCACAGTTTGCCCTTATTTGATTAAATCATTATTAATTGATTTCTCATGACCTTTTCTTCTGGTTTTTAGAGAAAGAGACAGCGCGAATAAAGGCGGTGACTGTTATGGGTGCAAGTCAGGCCTCATCCAACCATTGATTAATCAACATACCCCTAGACTCAGAGGACGACTTGTAACAAAATAGATAACTAGAGGCACAAAGTAGGGAGGCGAGGAGGGGGAGGGGGGATGACCCAACCCAGCCCGAACCCCGAGAAAAGGCATTGCCTGTCGTAAGTCTCCTGGATCTTGAGGGATGAGTCTTTTTTCTCTTTTCTTTCTCTCTTCTTTTTCTCTTCCTCTTTCTTCTCTCTTCCCTTTCTTTTCTTCCTTCTTTTTTTACTCTTCTCTCTCTCTTTCCCTTCTTTCTTTTTTTCTTCTTAATAAATAATGTACATGATTTACAGTATTTACAAGTGTTCCCGAGCTGGGACTGAACCCTGCCTGTAGTGGATCTAGTACTAGACTCTGGGAACAAAGAAGAAAAATGAATACTCGCTGGGAGGGGGAAGGCAATGCGTGTCGTCTGTCCGCTCGATATTGAGAACGGAGTGATAACATTCAGTTGTTTGAGAGTGAAGGGGACTTGGAGCATGAGAGAACCAATTCTGCTCCTGGAAATGTCCTGACTCTGTAGGGTAAAGGGGGCGGTACAGAACACCTAGCAAGCACCAGCCACACAAATGGCTTTGCTCTCCCTGCAAAGTTCTTATCCATCCCAGTTCTTATCATACAAGGGTAGCGGCTGCTAAGATTATTAACTTGACCCCAATTAACCTGTCTCCAGCTTTCCTCCTTCTTTTCCTCCTTGTAACATATTGGTAAAAATAACTGCAGAACTAAGGGAAGCAACCCTTCCATAACTGTCCTTTCATTAAGAGTTACCTTCCCCTGGAGATCCCAGAGTTCCCTGCATCAAATGGCTGATCAAAACGGCACGCTGTCCTACCAGAATACTGCCTTGGGTCTTCACTACATCTGTGACATACCCAAGAACATTACACTCCTCCTTTTCCTCCTCCTCCTTCTCACAGGAGGCTCCACAGCCAACCATGAAAACATCCTTACTGGATGTGAAAGCAAATCAACTGAAGGCTATCGAGGGCAGATTCATCCATCTCCTGCAACAAGTGACATGGAAATTTATCTCGGCGCACCAGCAGCCACCTTTTCAGCAACTGTGGGTTCAGTGCAGTGTTCTTATTCAGTATGATGATGATGATGATGATGATGATGATGATGATGATGATGATGATGATGATGATGATGATGATGATGACGACGACGACGACGACAACAACGACGACAATGATGGTGATGATGATGACGACAACGACGACGATGATGATGATGGCGATGAAGTTTTACGACCCATCAGGCTTTATGGCCATGTGTTACGGTACGAGTATCATTTATTTTCTTAGATGGTTAAAGGCGGTGGTTGCGTTTTCGTTTTGGCAGAAACATGCCTTGGCTTCGAAGTTTGAGGCCGGCTTGAACCGGTACCAGACAAATTGGGTAATGATGCAGTCGTGGTTTGATTGGCTGGGGGCGGTTGTGCATGCGCTGTGGGTGAACAATTAAATTCTGGAGTGTCGTAATTTTGGTGTCAGTTGACTGCAAGACGTCATGGAAGGCGGACGCTTGTCAAAAACTCCATGTTGAGAGTGGAACAACATGTTAAAAGTTTCTTCCAATCTTCCCCTACCCTCTGAAAGTTTGTACCAAAAGGACAGTGTTTTCGCTTTTTAAAGATTCAACCCCCACAAGATTTTTGAACAAGTTATCGCCTGAAAAGCTTCATCGTTTGTGTTCTTGCGAAATGTTTGAGAAGTTTTGCTCGTCGGAGCCAGTGTGTGAAACCCACAAATGTATGGCCTTTTCTCTTGTCTCGAGGGATAGCCTTGAGAGAGAGTGAGTGAATGTCCACTCCCTAGTGGATATCAGTTTCAAGGAGAAGTTTCATAAATGGAAGTCGACAACTGATTGCACTTGACTAATAGAACTTGTGAATACATTTGGTTCAACTTTTTATTTCGGGACAATATGAAAGCCCAAATTCCTTCAGTCACAAATTGTAGTCTGACATGATTGTTTTAAGTTTGATCCTGTTGCATTGAATTTGATCATGCCATGATAAGTTCTCATTAAAAATCATCTTAAATAAAGATTGTGTTATGTCTTGCGAGTGTGGGACGTAAGAGAGAGAGAGATTGAATTGATTATTACCCCTTTCACAACTAGTGAAACGCTTAGACCCAAAAGCTGAAAGAATCATTACGTGAATGCGAGTGTGGAGGGAGGTGATACCATGTGAGGCCATTGATCTAGTAAATAAATAAAACTAATTTGGGGGAGAATAAGTCAAGTAACAAATTCTCTGGTTATTCGACTGTCACGAATCGTGAAGGAAGAAGTGTTGAGTGACGTGTTGGATGTGAGGTGGCCGCTATTGCGTGGGTGACTCCCGTGAAGCACATAAGCCAAGACCCTACATTGATGACCTTTGGTACAAGTGGCCTGGTGTTCCGAATACTGAAACGCTGTTTCGCCCAGCTGTTACGAAAGTCAGATCACACGAAAACAATGGGAAAATTGTTATCACCACTCATCAGTTATGCAAATCAACGGGGTCGGCTCTCTATTGCGGGATTTTTTTTTAAAACTAAAGTTTTTAGACCATTTTGTTTCTTTTGTCCTAAAACGCCTAAAAACCATAATATTTTTGTTACTTTTTTTTCGAAACAGAAAATTTTTCGTTTTCTTTCTATTGCGGGGGGCCGCTATTGCGAGATTTTTTTGGTCAAAAGTTCTTCAGGCCATTTCGATTCTTTTGTCCTAAAACGCATAAAAAAACAAAATATTTGTTACTTTTTTTTTGAAAAAACAACTTTTTTCGGGTTTTACCGATAGCGCTCAGCCTAGGCCGCACCCGCCACCCCGCCTGACTGACTTAGCCTGTCCGGGGAGTTTCACCTAAACCCGGACGCGTTACTTTTTGTCACGTTTGTGTCCAACATCCAGACATGGGACAAGGGAATTGGGAAAAATACTGAAACTGAAGGCGCGAAGCGCCGAACCGACGGCGCTAAGCGCCAAGCAAGGGGGGTCCGGGGGCATGCCCCCTCGGAAAATTTTCTAAAAAGGGAAAGCCAAATGGTGCAATCTGATGCAATCTGAGTAGGAAAATTAACTTTCTAGGCTGTTCACTGAAACAGCTACAGTACAAAAAAACGTAAAATTTTTGAAGTACTCACCCAAATTCACATGTCTGTTTTAGATTGATCTCTGCCATCAATAGTTGTGTGTTGGGTGTGCAAATACAAATAAATTGTACATAGAAAAGTCTGTTCATTTTGTGACTGTTTATTCTTCATTTCATTGACACTCTGGGAAGTTTGCTGAAGAAATCCCTCAGGTCACCACTGGAAACCTGCCTTTTCTTTGCTGGGGCCGGCACCACATTAGCTTCACTCACAGGCACAGATGACGATCTTTTGTTGGTGGGGGTCTGCACCACCTTCATGGCGGAAGAAGAGGCCATCTTGGGAATACAAAACCCCGAAGACACATCATTAGCAGTGACTGGAGGTACAGTTTCCCGTCTCGAAGCACTGACCACAGCTGATGTGGAGAGTGTGGGAGTCTGCAGCTTCTTTTTAGAAGAAGAGGCTACCTTGGGCTCCATGATTTCCGAGCAAAAGCAATGTGGGATGGTCTACGACTTCGGCCATCAACTGGAACTGTAGCATGATGAGGTACAACACGGGTTGATCTCCAGGGAGTTCCAGTGGCTGCCGAATCTTTGGGTCCACAGGCGGCGTTGTTCGATGCAAATCCAATTTCAGTGCGTGTTTGTTGGTGGTGAGATGCTTTACCAACGCAGACTTTCCATTTGTCCCGTAATTGATGATTCCTTTCTCGCACCACTTGCAAATGGCTTCTCCAGGCACGTCGATTTTTGCGATGGAATCGCCGATCAACTGGGATCTCTCCTTGCCCTTGTATTTCACTACAACTCTCTCCGACAGCCATTGCGCTTTCCATTTGTTTTTCACACTGTCAACCTTGTCGATGTTCGCGGACTCAACACTTTCATTTTCCGTCAACACTCGAGCAAAGACTATTCTTACAAAGACCGGTCATAACGAGCCTTTGCTATATAAAGTTACAAGACGCTGGGAAACGCAGCGCCCCAAGCGGAAGGTTACATGGGTGAATCAATGGAAGTAATCAGACCGCTTACCGACATGTAAAATTGCTTGTTTCTCGACGCGTTTCTGATGCGTTCCGATCATGTGTGTGAATAAATTTACAGTGTAATGTGTAATAAAATGATTTGCTGCAATAATGGGGGTGTTTTGGCTTTGTTTTTTGAAGCAGGCGTTGTGAAATCGAACGCGCACATAGGCCTATTAAATCTACATGGTGTTGATGGAACGATCTAATTTTCATTATTATCGAAGAATGCAAGCTTGTTTATCAACGTATACACCCCTGTGGAATATCTTTAGGAAATGCAAAGCAATACATACCTGTCAAGAAGGTGATTTGCGGCCAGAAAGTCATTCGATCAAGTGAATTCAGTTGCCGCATGAGAGAAGCGTCGACCTGCGTCGAGTATAATCTTGGGTCGACGCAGGTCGACGCTTCTCTCATGCGGCAACTGAATTCACTTGATCGAATGACTTTCTGGCCGCAAATCACCTTCTTGACAGGTATGTATTGCTTTGCATTTCCTAAAGATATTCCACAGGGGTGTATACGTTGATAAACAAGCTTGCATTCTTCGATAATAATGAAAATTAGATCGTTCCATCAACACCATGTAGATTTAATAGGCCTATGTGCGCGTTCGATTTCACAACGCCTGCTTCAAAAAACAAAGCCAAAACACCCCCATTATTGCAGCAAATCATTTTATTACACATTACACTGTAAATTTATTCACACACATGATCGGAACGCATCAGAAACGCGTCGAGAAACAAGCAATTTTACATGTCGGTAAGCGGTCTGATTACTTCCATTGATTCACCCAAGTAACCTTCCGCTTGGGGGCGCAACGTGTCTCGATCCTCACAACAATGAGCTAATGAGCTATCTTTGTGTAACTATATAATCTTTGACTCGAGTAAGTCGCCATTTTGACTGCTTCGACTTCACAACTGCACAAGCGCTCGGAGAATCCGAAAACGAGTATTTTCAGCTTCGGCAAAGATCGGCAATGATCGTGACCAATCAAAACGAGCGCAAAGTTTGGATAAATGACGTCGCAGTACTTCGTGAAACATGACGGAACGACCCGACAACCGAACTTGCGAAGGCGCCAAAGTTCACCCTACCCCCCCCCCCCCCCCCCCCCCCCCCCCAAATTTTCTCTTCGGATTTGCGTCGATCTCAGAAATGACCCATTGACTTAAAAAAAATACGGAAATCAGTATAAATACGGATCAGTCCCATGTCTGAACATCAGCGTCGGGCCCTGGAGTTAGGGCGTAGGGACCACCCGTTGAGTGAAACGTGGGATGGAGTTAGAATATAAAGCTTCACCCGTTACTGATAAAACCCCAAAAAAATTCTACGTTTAAAAAAAAAAAGTAAAATATTTTATGGTTTTTTAGGCGTTCTAGGACAACAGAATCAAAATGGCCTGAAGAACTTTTGACCAAAAAAATCCCGCAATAGCGGCCCAAAAAAAAAAACTAAATTTTTGTTTCGAAAAAAAAAGTAACAAAAATATTATGGTTTTGTAGGCGTTTTAGGACAAAAGAATCAAAAGGGCCTAAGAACTTTTGTTTAAAAAGAAATCCTGCAATAGCGGCCCTCCACAATAGCGGCCCCTCCCCAAATCAACGACCGTCTTGGTGGGTGGAATTTCATGTAAACATGAATCTAAAGTGGAAGAGAAGAGTGGGATTAATGCGTGGCTAGTGAGTAGTAACAGATGTTAACTCATTGCTTACGCAGGGATAGCATTAGGAATTTTACCTCTGTACGCAGTGTTTTTTTAAGTTTTCAAAAAATCGTACAAAGTCCAAATTTTGAATAACTGTTTAATATTTGGTACCACAAGAAAGAAAATCATTTGCACTTTCTAGCTGAAGTGCTGGATAGTTACAATATGCAGTAAGAAAATTGGGGAAATTTGTTTTTTAACACCAGGTACATGCAATTTTGATTTTCTTTTTTTTTACACCTAATGTATTGTACTAATAGTCAAGAGATAGATTTTGCACAACAGTTCTGAAATCAGTATTTCCACATCAAACTATATTGATGAATGATTGACTACAGGATAAAAAAATGCTTGAAAATGATTTTTTTTAGCAAGTCAGAGAGGTGAAATCAGAAAATATACACTTACTGCAATCTGTCTCTGTTTGAATAGAAGAAAAGTCTCAAATGACCTGAGAGAAAGAAGGCGCCCTACTCGGCATAGTCCTCTTTTGTGTGGTACAGTTCATTGGAGGAGTAGAGAAGGTTTTCGGCATCCTCTGCATCCGAATCGATGTCTGTGTCTGCTGTAAAAACCGTTTCTATCTCTTCCTCTCTTTCTGACGTCGACGGCGACGAAGTCAATTCGTTTTCGCTTTCAGCCACGAAATCGATTCGTCTTCGCTGTCAGCCACCGCTTCATTCTCGTTGACTGGGACTATTTCCGCATCAGAATCATAAAGATCTTCTTCAGAAGTCCAATATCCACCTAGATCTTCAATATCAGACCCTTCTTCCATCCACGCTTCTAATACTTCGTACTTTTCATCACCGCTCAATCACCGACAACGCGACGCCATGTCGACAAGCGCGAAAACGCGACGTAGGGTGAGCGTAGCTTCTACAACATCTAGCTTTCTCACGGGGACTATACTAAAGAAAAGGTAACTCCAGCGAACACAGATTGGTTACAGCATAAAGTGCTGTACGATTTACTTCCCTTGAAACAGCCACGTAGGAAAAATTCTTTACGGCGACCGCAACCACGTAGTTGAGCTGCGTAGCCAAAGGGTGTTGGCGTCATCGCAACCACGTGGTTGAGCTGCAATGGGTTAATGCTTCCAGAAAGAAGCAGACTTATATTCACGTCCGTTTCAAGTATTGCATTGAATGCGTCTAGTCTAGAAAGCTTCAAATATCAACAGTAGTACTATGTAGGCCTATCATTTTCCTATTGTGCAGTTTCTGCTCGATGTCGTTCTTCCATTTACGTGTCGCTTTCTGTGCGCACTGCTCAGTGATGCATTCCAAGTTTGTCCCCTCGTGTACCTTTCCTCATATGTTAAAGTCAAATGACTGAGTGAACGTTTGATTGTGAATGCTTTCGAAAAGATGAGGTCGAGTACGAAATTATTGCTTTTTTTTTGCACAATTTGCTTTCGCGTTTTAGTAACCCATTTCTCCTCTACTGTCTCTACTCGAACTGCTTCCTTCTCCTACAGCTCTACTGTTATTACCACTACCACCACCTGCTGCCGCTTCTGCTGCATCACAGCCACCGTCATCACCTCTATCTCATCTGTGGTGTATACCTTTGTGAAATACATATACTACAGTCTAGGCCTGTTTTCATCTACAGCCATCACTGTATCACTACTGTAATTTACTTTTCTACAATAGTGGTCTCCATAGTCAGAACTGTAAAGTTCTCAAATAATCCATTCAACGATGAGTTGGACAATCATTGTACACCTCAAAAGTGCATCCATCACCAACAGTGATGAAATATGTGTGTTAAGACCAGTATGTTTTACAATAATGAGTGCAGCACTTGGAGGTTTTCCTTCGTCTAATCCCATGATTGCACTAATGATGCCTCAGCATGACATGCTTTTCACCTCACATCTCTTCATTGTGCACATACGAAGTCCAACAAAGGTTTCAAACATGGTATTTATTGCCATTAAAATCCAGTACAGGCAATGATTCAGTCGTATCTGGTGTCGATGACCAGATGAGATGTTCCACGTTTATGTCAATAGAAGGAGTTACTAAAACTGTATACATTTACAAAGCTGCAGAGGAAAACC
Source organism: Theodoxus fluviatilis (assembly GCA_034096865.1). Taxonomy (NCBI): domain Eukaryota; kingdom Metazoa; phylum Mollusca; class Gastropoda; order Cycloneritida; family Neritidae; genus Theodoxus; species Theodoxus fluviatilis. Next base: position 20,589 of record JAWQFJ010000533.1, read on the forward strand.
CAACATATTGTAACTTTATGGGATTTTAAAATAGGTTTCATTTTAACTTCATAAAAATTAGGAGTTAATAATATAATTTCACTGAATGACATTCTGATGAGGCAAACTATAATCACAATAAAATGATACCAAGTAATATTTGGCAAGAGCATGACTCTCAGCAACTAACTCTCAGTCCTTCCAAGGCACTGCATAGAAATGACCCATACAGCCAGTCTGTGTCTCAACATGAATCTACCTGTTTTGAGGCAATAGGTGTGACCTTTTTCAAAAGGATTAGATCACTGAAGACCGAGCAAAGGGGACAGTTTGAGAAGCTCTGGGCACACATTGCAAGCAAAACTGAGTAGATCAAGTCATTGATTTCAAAGCTCATAAAATAGACCTGATCACATCTGCAAGAGTCGATGAGATTATTTACATGGATGGTCCAAGCTTGCAGCAAAGCACAGGTTGGGAAAAAATATTAACGAACCTGACCCAAGCTGGCTTTCAAATCCCTGTCAACAGATCTATGGAATTCAAACAACCCTTGATAACTTTTTAAATGACGGTATGCCGCGAGGTGGAGGATACATACATAAGTAACACACATGACAAGGACATTGACAGCTTAATGATAAACCATAAATCTATGGAAGTGAAGTGAACTAACCTCAACAAAAATGAACAGTCTTCAGGAAAAACTGAGCAGCTGTCCAGATCATATCTTCCTCACTAAATCAAACAAGTACTATAAAACTGACAACTTTGATCTTTCTTGATGTCTTTTTGATTATCAATACATTCATGTTCATGTCAATAGTTTCCATGTAAAATGAGATGGAATTTGATTTACAGGCACCTTAAACAGCAACTCCGAAATAAACTGGTATGACCAAACATAGCAGAAGAATGACCTACACTTTGCAACTGGGGAAAAAGTGGGGAAAATAAATAAACTAAACAACATATGACCCACATACTGCTGCTGAAAACTCTACTTATTTTCAAGACAATACCAATATGTAACCAGAAGCAAGCAAAGCAGGTATTATAAGCTACTCAGAAGTGCAATTGTGGGAACAGAAAATGTCAAAAAGACATTGTGAACATGGTCAAGAAAGTTGCTGACATAGTAAGTTTTCCTCCAAGAAAATTCATGCATTGTAGATTCACACACATTCACACGTATTTGTTATCCTTCCTACTCAGGCTTTTCCTTTGCTCCTCTTTACTGATGGACATCACTGACATAAAAATATTTGTAACATTATTATTGCCGAAGAAAAACAAAGAGCAATATGGCTGGAGATCCTGACAACAAGAACAGAGTTGCAAGGGTCAAAAGGTACTTCTCATTTTCTCAGACCATCATCTGTAAAAGATTCATAAATCTTGGACGGACAAAAATGGATAAAGTTGTGGTTTGCAGAAGGAAGCAGCCACCCAAACAGGTTGGCAAACAGACATTTCGAGGATTATCACAAGGCCAACACCCACAAAATAAAACCTATGGAAGACACCCACAAAATAAAACCTATGGAAGACACCCACAAAATAAAACCTATGGAAGACACCCACTTTTGACAATGACTCCGTCAGCACAGCATGGTTTCTAGAGAGGCAAGATACAATCATAGGTAAAGTTATCAAGGCAAAAGACACTTACACAGTAGGACCAGTTTGGATAGTGCTTCATTCAAATACAGAATGTCACTGTTCAGATTTTCTACCAGTTTATTGGGGAAAATAAAACTGCAATCAAAGGAACCTTCCTTACCAAACGGTTTTCTATGCTCCTGGAATGTTTCTAACCAAAACATAGCAATCTTAGCACAGCCTGGGATATTCAAAATGAAGCTGCAAAACAGACCTACTTCCAGAGGATATTCTTTTCAAGAAGAGGGTTATCTAAGCACAAAGCTCAAAAGAAAAACCTTTCAATATTTTAAACATTCAACTGATGCATGCAATTTAGTTAAATCAAGTACATACTTACAAAATCAGTAGCAATTTATTTTGTACTAGCATTTTGATTCAAGAAAGCTGCGACATCTGATGTGTGAATACTCTTTGCAAACATTTACAAATGATCTGTCAAGCTGGAGAGTGAGCATCATTTGGTATGTGTGGAATAGGGCCAAGCAAGCAAGAACAAAAATACACACATGCAAGGAAAGTCACAGGCAATTTCAGATATTATAAACGGGAGTTTTCCATGTAGCATGGAGTTTCTCCAAATCACATATCAAAATACCCACATGTATGGATTGTCCCTTATAAGTGACAACAAAGAACACAAAAAAGAGATTCCCATAAATTGAGTATTATCACCAATGAAGAACACAGTCACTCTTCGCAAAAAAGATTTCACATCAAGTCATTACCCATATTATAACAAAAATTACACAATTTTCTCCCCATCGAACACAATTGTTTCAGTATTTATCTCTTCATTTCAGTGGATCAAAGAGGACATGTCAAATAAGGTAAAATTAAAAAAACTTATCAGATCTATGAACTCTACAATCATAACCAAGAAGAGCTCAACACTGTATAACAAATTTTAACACTCCCTCTACAGTACATGAAAAAACCCATGTCTGTTTAAGCTTCATTAGCATACACTGCTTCAAAGCTAAATAGAATTTCTGGCCATTCTACAGGCTGCTCATCACAAGCCCGAATAAGCACACTTAAAGTAATGCGTAAATAGCACAGGACACTATTGCAACACATACAGAATGAACTGAAAGTTGTCATAAATCACTCACAGATACTCAACATCTTCAGTGATAAATAAGCAGCAACTGAAGCAAATCTTAAAAATTAACCACAAACAGATATAAAATGAAATTTTAACATGGAACCAAAATATTGATATATATATATAAAGTCTCAAATGCCAAGTCATCACTTGGCAATGTTTTGCAGTACTCCCATCACGGACAGGAAATAACATGTGATTGACATTCAAGGAAGAAAGAACACCATTTTAATTTTGATCCTGCGGTCAGATTCGGAGGAAAGAGACAGCTCCAGTTGTCCGTTACTCTGCCTCTAGTTGGCCACAGGGTCTGCGAAACTCCTGGCCTCTCTCGTGAATCCACTTGTTGGAAACCCACTTAGTTCCCACCAGCACAGGGCAGGCAGCATGCCGTGTGTCGTATATGCCTTCTCCACTCTTGAAGAGATTGTACCAGAAAGCTGCGGCACCCTGAAGATCAGCAAGACAAGTGGAAACTAGTGAGTAATTGCATACATGCCAGTTCCATTTGAGGTTTGATCACAGCAAGAATGGGCTTCTACCATAGCATTGCATAAAAAACAATAACAAAATCAGAATGTTTAAAAATGAATAGTGATTTTTTTTTCATGTGTGTCTGTTAAGTGGTTCCCATTGCATAAAATATTCATACTGTGGGCACATCTCTCTCTCTCTCTCTCTCTCTCTCAAACACACACACACACACACACACACACACACACACACACACACACACACACACACACACACACACACATGCAAAGACCATCATCATCATTATCCAAATGTAAAAAACATAGCTTGAGAAACAAAAATTTCCCATAACATTTTTGGGTTACATTGAAGTGCCTCAGATGTACCCCCAAAATATAGCAAAAATGTTGGGTGAACTGTGGCAATTGACATGCACGTAGCTGATAGCAAGGAATCTAAACACAGCTAGACTAATAGTGATGCCAGAACTGATTACAAAATCACACATCTTGGAAGAAACAGGTTGCTTGCCTTTCAACTTCATCTTATGAATGAGGAAGAAATGAAAACAGGCGAGTATGCATGACAACAAGTCAGGTGTTGACAAAAATTAATGTCAAGAGACACATTTGTTCTCTACCCCTACAACAATTACTTTTATCATGCAAGGTAAACATCATTGACAGCATCCCACAGAATATTCAGCTGATAGTATGAAAAGAAATGCTTCAAGAAACAATTGCTTACCAAACTTCTTAAGATTCTTAACATGCATCTTGTGCATTACATATGGAAGTTTAAGGCACATTTGATAACTTCCATATGTAATGCACAAGATGCATGTTAAGAATCTTAAGAAGTTTGGTAAGCAATTGTTTCTTGAAGCATTTCTTTTCATACTATCAGCTGAAAATTCTGTGGGATGCTGTCAGTGATTTTTACCTTGCATGATAAAAGTAATTGTTTTAGGGGTAGAGTACACTATTAAATGTGTCTCTTGACATTTGTGACCCTCCATCACTAAATGAGTCAATTGCGCAGTCGAGTCATTTTGCGCAAACCGCCCACAAAGGAGGTTGGGGCTGAAGTGGTTGACTTCGCCATTTTTAGTTATTTGGCTTCTCTACTCCCTTCTTCATTGTATGAGTAAGTTTCGTTTTTGAAATCAACGTGTAAGAGTTTGCTTTATGATGTTTTTTGGATGTGGTGGTGAATCATTGACAAGAAAACATCTGCGAACCGATCATCGACATCAGGCATTTTCTCAAAGTTTCGTAGCTGCCACTGCAACAGATCGACGCGGGAATACCCTAGGCTGCCAACCAAAGCCAAATTTGATTCGCTGGTGGTTGTAGATCTCCTCTGGTTGGCTTGAAAGTGAGCTATTTCGAGACAATACGTTGCTACGGCAGAATACTCTTCTCTGATTGGCTGACAAAGCAAGGGAAGTAACTGTGGCATGACTCCAGTCATGCGATGAACGATCTCTTCGATCGCAGGAATTAGATTCTGTGATCACTGCTAACATCTGCACTGCAGATGAGAAGATTGAGCTTGAAGAGGTCATAGAAGAATAATTCATTCCTAGTACTCGAATAGTTGACCGCGATGACTTGGACGATCGAAGTTCAGATGGCGAGTCGGAAGCGAGCATGATCGAGGCCTTAGATTCCAAAGACAGTGACTGATCAACCCTGTGAAGGGGTGGGATGGTGAGCTTTTGTTAGTGAATACTATCCCTGTTAGGCAGCACATAATCTGCCTTAACTCAGTGAAATAGATGGATGGATGGATGGATGGATGGATGGATGGATGGATGGATAGTGTTTTACAACCTATCAACCTTTGTAGGCTATGTAAGGCTAAGGGGAAAAAGATCACATAACTGGTCAGTGCCCAGTCAATACTGCTCGAACACTGATAATAAAGATGCATCATGCTAAACAGTCAATACATGACCAAAAGGTGAGCAATTTTAAAGCACAATATTTGCTTCCATTCAATATTACCTTTTCCGGCCATAGTTTGACTCCAATGTAGGGGAACACTGTGGCTCCACCTGCCTGGACATCAGTCATCTGCACAGAGAGAAAAAGCAATGCTGTTTCAACTACTATACACTTACTGCATGCTGCATCACATGTCTCAACATGAAATATAGCTACACATTACAAATACAAGAACAAGCAATGCTGTTTCAACTACAATACACTTACTGCATGCTGCATCATATGTCTCAACATGAAATATAGCTACACATTACAAATACAAGAACAAGCAATGCTGTTTCAACTACAATACACTTACTGCATGCTGCATCATATGTCTCAACATGAAATATAGCTACACATTACAAATACAAGAAAAAGCAATGCTGTTTCAACTACAATACACTTACTGCATGCTGCATCATATGTCTCAACATGAAATATAGCTACACATTACAAATACAAGAACAAGCAATGCTGTTTCAACTACAATACACTTACTGCATGCTGCATCATATGTCTCAACATGAAATATAGCTACACATTACAAATACAGTCAAAATGATAGATTGCAAGTGCAAGTGTCATCATACCATGACTAACTTCCATATTATCTGATTCAATGTGTTCCAGCAGTTTGCTATATGTTATCTTGAAAGAACTAATGAAACTGATGTAAAATGTGTATACCCATTATGTTTTTCTCTCATACACCAGGAAAGATCTTATACATGTATAGCATGCAAGTAAAGATATAAAGGTATTTTTTTAATACAAAGCTTAAAAAGTGACTTATGACCCATTTTAGGAACTCAGATCACTTTACACAGTAACCTCAAGGCTGCCTGATATTGTCATCCTGACCTCCAAGTTTTTTTCAAATGATCATTCATTTCAAACAGACGACACCACTTACATACAATTAATACGTGGCTATCCTGTTTCCAGTTTCTTATGACTTGAAAGCCTTTCAAATGATCATTCATTTCAAATGGATGACACCATCTACATGCAAGTAGTACGTGGCTATCCTGTTTTCAATTTCTAAAGACTTGAAAGCCTTTCAAATGATCATTCATTTCAAATGGATGACACACCACTTACATAAAATAGGAAGGTGGCTATTCTGTTTCCAGTTCCTAATGACTTGAAGGCCTCTGTTTCTTCTTTCTGCAAAGATAAATCATGGTTAAGACGTGGTCACATGTAATTTTTAAATGAATTGTAGCCAAAAAGTTGCTCCAAAGTGTGCATAATGACTTTTTTGCTTCATTAAAAGACAAAATATACAAAGGTTAAACATTTTATGGTGAAACAATTGTAATGTTTATGTCCTATTCATTAACAAGTAAAATGCAACAAACAATATTTTCATTTGAAGCTGAACTTAGACAAATGAAACAGCACACATCTGTAAAGCAGGATAGCACATGAACGACATTTACGTTAACCTGGTGCTTCATGATCTTTTCAAGAAAGGATCAATGAACACAAGCTGATCTTTCGAGTTGAGGCAGGCAGCAGACTACAAAGAAACAAGTAGCTCACCCCATCCGCACTATATCTCACCCTGGCAAAGTCAAAATGTGGCTCATAGTGGCCACCAATGCCGTAATTTGCAACCTGAAACAGAGAGAAGAACAGCCATCACTGACAAGTGACAGGCAGGCAGGCAGGCAGGCAAAACTTTAAATCTTCATGTAAATGTGATCCATCTATATACGGGTATGTTGCTAAATTCCAGCTTCTACAATCTCAACCATCTAATGGGTTATAAGGGGAGATAAGCATATCAATGTAGATGTGTCTGACGAGTTGTGTCCCTTATACCTGTGTTCGTTAATACACACATCCTGTGCATCTTTATAGCAGAATTGTTTAGATATGGGACAATAATGATGATGGAAAATGATTGGCATTCGTCATAATGTTAGAAATAGAATAATGTGAAGTCGCACAAGGTTATAGGATTAAAAAAAACAACACACGAAGGTATGCTAGCATGAAGGTATCTGGTAGAGACACTTCTAGCAACATCAACAGAACATCAACAAAGTATCTTGATAGCACAACACTGTGAAGGCATCACAAACTGATGGCATGAGACTGGAAATCACATTAACCTGGCTGAAATTACTCTGCAGCAAATATCCATAGCATGCAATTGGGTTAAATGACAAATGCCAGTGACCCAGTAGGAATTGGAAGCTGCACCTAACAAGTGATGATGATGATGATGATGATGATGATGATGATTATGACGATGATGACGAAATATAGCCCTTCAGGATCATAAAGGCAAAGGAATGGTCATTTCCCACATTTGCAAGACAAGGACCAGACCTGGAGTTCCTCAGCAGTGGCCATCTCCAGGCCTGTGATGGCCTGGATGCGGCTGTTGACTCTCTTCACCACAGGATGCTCCTCTGCTGTCAACCAGGCACTTAAATGTGAAAACAGAGAATCAGGATATACTCAGTGTCTGAATGCTCTAAAGACCTATCATATTGCGAGAATGTCTACAGTTAAATGTGCTTAGACAGAACCTAAAAATTCTTCTTTTTGCCAAATACTGCAAGTGACTCCTGAATATGCGTGCATTGTGAGCAACTGATGATGATGATGATGATGATGATGATGATGATGATGATGATGATGATGATGATGATGATGATGACGACGACGATATGTGAAAAAATGAAGAGAAAAAAAGAAAGATAAAAAAGATAGAAAAAGCAGAAGAAAAAAGCCAATGATGCTGATTAAGAATGGTTAGAATTGAATGAATCTTGCTTGTAATGCTTGCTTGCATCATAGGAGAACTTTTAATTTCCCAACTGACTAAAATGCCTCAATTAAAAACCACAAATCTATATAAGCAGAAAGAACACACTTATGCAAATTTGGAACAACTTTCACCTTTTCAGAGCAAGCAAGCACAGCTAAGAAGTTCTACTAATCTGTTTCATTTAGAGGGTAAATTAGCAATAAATATTCATCATATCATTGCAAACTTGAATATTTATGCATTCAAGCAGTATAAGACCACATCATGAATATTTCAGTTGCAAAAATAACATGTACAAGAAGACATATGAAATAAAACTCTTATTAATTTTGTGAATGATATTTTCTGGAACTATCAATATACATGAAGGAAAGGTAAGGATTTTGTGGCATGTCTATACATTTTTTTTTCACTTCCGTGTGTAAAAGCTTTCCACATTACCTTTTGCTAATTCTGTAATCTGCAGTTTCCAGCTGACCAGTTTTTGAATTCTGAACTGTGGCTCTATTCAGCTGCAAGAAAAAAAATCAAAATGTAAAATGAAAAGTATTCAGAGAACACACACACACACACACACACACACACACACACACACACACACACACACACACACACACACACACACACACTCATGAGAGAGAGAGAGAGAGAGAGAGAGAGAGAGAAAGGCAATGAGAGAGAGAGAGAGAGAGAGAGAGAGAGAGAGAGAGAGAGAGAGGGAGAAGGGAGGGAGGGAGGGAGAGTGAGAGAGAGAGAGAGAGAGAGAGAGAGAGAGAGAGAGAGAGAGAGAGAGAAGGGAGGGAGAGTGAGAGAGAGAGAGAGAGAGAGTGAAAGACAGACAGACAGACAAGCAGGAAGACAGACAGATAAACAGGCAGGCAGACAGACAGACAAGCAGACAGACACAAACAGGAAAAGTGAGGGACACAGACATACAAAGACAGAGAAAGAACATGCAAACAAACACTTAATATATTTTAAGGTTTACTCCTTTCAAAATAAAGTGACAACTGGAAGAATCTGCACAGCTGATGAACACTTTGCCATCCCCTGGCACTCACTCCTTCAAGACTGCATACCTTGGGTGTTGCCAGGTGCTTGATGACAGAGATCTCGCTGTCAAACATGACACCATGGAACATGACAATCCAGGGCTTGAGATGGACCTCCTCCATCTTGGCAGGACTCAGGAACAGAGAAGGGTTGTTGTTGGTCCAGTAATGGCACTTCAGCTTGTGCTTGTCTGGGTTGGGCTGTGGGCAGGTCAAGGGTGTGCTACTATACATGCATATGTATGCTGCATACAAACAAGAATTTTAAAAACTCATTTTGAAAATGTTTTGATGGACGCTTATTCATTTGATGATGCTGGAAACTGTGGAGTTTCAAACTTTGCCAACGAGGACAAAATCATGCACATGAAACAGATTCATCACCATCTTCCCTAATTAATAAAGAGAGTGATACATAAGAATCAACAGGCACTTGCAGTCCTGTCAAACTATGAGCTTGACTGAAGTAAGTATGTGCACATTACTTAAATGAATCAAACATAAAAATCATAAATCATAGATATGTCATGTACATATAGTTGATAAAGCAATAAAGCAATATGTTAGTTTGTACAATTTTCCTATTTTTCTAGCATCCAGGAAGAGAGTGTTATACCACAAGTGAATACTTTTGAAAGTAGCAGTTTCCTCTTGAATCTACTGCAAAGCAACTTTTCCAAGTAAATGACCAGACAGCGAGATGATTTCCAGAGGTAAGATTCCAAGCTAGGTTACTACCCTCTGAGTGGGTCAGAGTGTCATGGTGGTCAAGCCAATTCCTCTCTCCATTATCTTGACCAATGCTGATGCTCTCCTTTGACAACACCAAGCCATTAAGCAGTCTATAGAGCCACTAGTGGACACTTTATGCAGAGCATCAGGGAACATGCACATAAGCTAAAGCGAGGGGGAAGAGGGGAACGATGATGGAAGGGGAGACAGGCAGACGTTTCATGTACAGAAAAGAAGAGATAGGCAGTGACACAACTTTATAATGCAGACTGAGAGAGAGAGAGAGAGAGAGAGAAAGAGAGAGAGAGAGAGAGAGAGAGAGAGAGAGA
>JAWQFJ010000533.1:30710-33210 GCA_034096865.1 Theodoxus fluviatilis
CAAAAGCAGACGCATTTCAGACAGGGTGGTGTAATCAGAGAAACTCTATCAACTAGACCAGACGTTGTCTTCGGAGCCTGAGAAGGACAGAGCCATTAGGAGGCTGTCCATTCTGACCAGTCCATCAGTCTTGGACGCCAGGATGCCTGCCGCCCTGAGGAACCTCAGATCGATCTTGCTTCGTCTCTGTCTCTCTCTGTCTGCCTCTCGTCCTCGTCTGTCTGTCTCCTTCCCTCTCTCTTGCTCTGTAGTCCTTCTTGTCTACTGCGACAAAGCATGTCTGTCCTTAATGAAGAGCCGTTGATTCCGACATTCACGCTGAGATCTCGACCCTTGCATATGGCCGTCTCCTCTTTCCAATCGTGTCTGTAACAGATTCTCAGTCTTCTTTGTTTTGTCACATTATTTTTTTTTTACTCTGGCAGACACATTATTTCGGATACACGCCGATTGTCCTAAATTCGTTTCGCCTACATCATCAAATTTAGGAGTAACCGCTGCCACTGCACCTAGCGTCAATGTTGCTCGTTTCGCCTAATGATAATGGTTCTTTCGCCTAATGTTGCGTTTCGCCTAATGTTTCATTACTCTCGAATATCGCCCTTCGTTTTTTTCTGCACGAATATCGCCTAATGTTTCATTACTCTCGAATATCAATTCTTGCACTTTTTTCCTGCGAGGGGAAATCTGCTCATGTCCGATTAACATTCCTCGACGCTTGCTCGTATGCCGTACACATGTGATTTTGAGAATGAACTGAGGATGCTACGTGTTGTGAAATCTTTGTGTGTTTTTTAACATGTCATTCAATTACTGTGTATATTCCTGTGGGCATGCGATTTTATATGATGTTATTAATGTTAGAAATAAAGTAACACATTGCAAATTAAAACGTGTTGGGATTTGATTGTGTGTGTTGCAAGGTCACACTCTCCCTTAGGCGAAACTTGATTTTAGGCGAAACGACCCCCTATGACAACATGTAGGCTAACCGAATTCAAGCGAACTGAAATTAGGCGAAACGAATTTAGGCGAAACGAATTTAGGAGAAACGAATTTAGGAGAAACGAATTTAGGCCAATCGTGATGCACCGCTTATTTTACGTTGGCTGTCTTCCTCGATATCTGTTTAATTACCGTTACATTGGTCTTTTCTTCTGCCTTCTGCATTTCAAACAGGCCGTTTTGCTTTCATCCACAAATTTTAATTCATTTTCTGTTTTTGATTCGTTTGTCCGTTCTAGAAATCAATCGAACTTCTCTCTGGTCAAAAGAAGTAACTGTTCCTTTCTTTGATCAAGTTTTACTTCTCTATTTGCCAATTTCCTCCTCTTATTCAAGCTGATTCCACCCCCCCCCCCCCCCCCCCCCCACCCCCTCCCCCCCCACCCCCCCCCCCAGCAACTCTGGCAGTGACGCTTCTCCACCCGTTTCCTTCCTTTTTTAATATCTCTGTCCGACCAGTGATCTTCGTTTAGTCATTTGTCGTTTCTCTTCCTCAAAGTGTCCCTTTCCAGGATCTTTTCGTTTCGTTTCTTTCACCTCATCATCTCAAGTTTTTCATTCACCGCTCTCCATTTCCCGCCAATTTCTCGACGTCTCCTTGCTTCCACTTTAGTACCTGAACATTTTCAATTCTCCTCCAAATAATTTGCATCTTTTTCCATTGAGATTCTATCAAGACGATGCGCTTTGTACGTCTTTCTACGTCAGTGTCTTCCCACTTAATCACAGTATACCTCTCATTCAGCTACTAGCTTGTAAAGCAACCTTTTTAGAGCTCAGATTTTATTGACAGTATAGACAATTTCCTTCTTCCTTTCTCGCAAATCCCTGCATAATTGAACATATTCTACATCAGGTAAGTTCACTTAATTTCTTTCCCACCTCTCCGATAATTTGCTGGCGGCCATCTCTCTCTCTCTCTCTCTCTCTCTCTCTCTCTCTCTCTCTCTCTCTCTCTCTCTCTCTCTCTCTCTCAAGTTTCCCCTTAGTATATGAACTTGTCAATTTCCCATCTATCTGCTGCTTGTTCTGTTCTCAAAATCTTTTTCATCTCGTTGCTTTCCTTATCCTATCACGTTCATTTTCCTATCAGCTGTTTATTTTCTGTCTCTCTGTCTCTTTGCTGTTTACTTCATTAGTACACTTTCTGCACAGATCTTTCGTAAGTACACTTCTCCCTTCCCTTTTCAATACCCTCGAAATTATCCCCCCCCCCCCCCCCCCCCCCCCCAAATCCTTTTCTCGGTCATTCATTCGTTCTCGGCGCTCCTTCTCCAATCATCGTGACTCACTCTTTCCACCCGCACTTCCCGTCCCTTCCGCCATTTTGCCTTTCATCTATGATCACCGTATTTTCTGGCGTCCTCTCTACCGAGAAGACCTCTCGGTGTCTTCCTCTTTCCCCTCCTGCGATCTAAAAAGCTTCCATCGCCTTGCTGTCACGTCTTCTCTTGGCCTGGGCAATCAGGCGTATTCTCTCTGTTGCAGCACCTTA
>JAWQFJ010000533.1:38210-50710 GCA_034096865.1 Theodoxus fluviatilis
CGCTGCAGAACAAAAAAAAATACGTGCAACACGCTCTGAAAATGCGCAGTCAGCAAGATTCCTTATAATATCGTAAAGTTAAAAAATATTAACCCGAGTCGTGACACCTTGACCTTCCTTTGTGACTGGTGCAGTTAATTTCTTTCTCTGTTTAAATTTGTTTTCCAATATTGTGTCCCGTGCATGGAGATGACTTTTTGGGTGATTGTGCATTTACCCTCCCACCCCATCCCACCCTCAATTTTAATTACGCGTTCCAAAAACCTGTGTTAAAATCTGTTGAGAAGCTTAATAATCCTGCATCAGCAATCTGTGTCAACTCTTTTCGCTGTCAGGTTTATTCATTCATTCGTTTGTACAAGCATTCATACATACGCATACATATGCATTTAAAGCATCGCAAAGAGAAAGTCAAAAGGTCTGAAAGGTGACAGAGAAGTTGAGACAAAGTCAAGCAGCAGATTGCCCCCCAAACTCGACAAGATGGCTAACAAGAACCACAGAAATAAGTCTCAGCAACTCGGCAATACTTCACCATGCCTCCCTTGGTCATAGGGCGAACCAATGATAATGGGGGAAAAAACACCATGGCAAGTAGCCAAAGTAGCAAATTTAGAGAGGTATGAAGAGATTTTACCATGGTACAAGCATGCTTGTGTTTTCGAGAAGAAAAAAAACTCTGCTAAGAAGAGATTAAAAGTAACTTCACTCACCATGATTTCTTCATCACGACAAAGTTTTTCATAGGCGAAGAATTCTTCGGTGTTTCTGTAGGAGTCAAGATGTCTTTCTATCTTCACTTTGCTGGAGTCGCCTTCGTCACCGCGTTTAACGCTTTCGCTCTCATCGGCGATCATCTTTTCGAAGTAGACTTTGTTGTTCTTTGCCCTCTCGTGGTCAGGCTCTGTACACAACAGAAGCAAATGCAAATGTGTTTTAAAGGCCCATGCCGATAAAAAGTTTGGTGAGTTAAAACTGATATTTCAGCAATCAAGACGGACATGCCCTACAGGACTTGATAGCGTGGAAATATGAGTGGGAAAAAATTTCAATCGAAAGAAATGACACTGATTGTTTGCAGAGATTCCTTTTATATTACATTTTTTGGTCTTAACACTTTATACAGTATATACGCCGTGAACAGAAACAAACGGAAAGAAAATACAACAAATATTTGGAACGTACAAATGCATGGACAAACGAAAGAATGAACAAACAGTCAACCAGTCGACCGGTAATTGAACGTCCATCCTTCATTGACAAGGCCGTACTCACCCAGTAGGAGTAGTTCATCTGTTAAACTCAGTGCCCGCTGAAGATCACCTTGCTGCAAAGTTCCAGCACAAAACAACAATGTAAGACATTGATCACTACTAAATGCAAGAAACGTAGAACATTAGCGGTAAATTTTGCAATCTTTTCTCCAGATAAACATATATTTTGTATTGTACTTTTATTTCTCACGTGAATATTGTTTAACTTGTGTGGGTTTTTCATAGAGCACGGGATGACTTTTCATAGATGTATTTCAAATTGACACTGAAAATGTCGAAAACGGGGAAGATTTATTTGGGTTTCATGCTCATCTGTCAACGTCCCAGAGACATAAGTATTCCAAACGTCAGCACTTCACAGATAATGGGTCAACAAGAAGTTCAAACAACTGTACCATTTGAGTCTCACATAATTTAGGAGAAACATGCTCGATAAATCGCTTAGAAATTGATCCCGCAAAGAAAGAAAAATTCTTCCACTTCTTGGTGAAAAAGCGTTAAAAAGTAAATAACTTTAAATCGTTTTTAATACAGAACCAATCCGTCTGGAATGAAATAATTTTCCTGAATTGACAATTACAAATACTGTATCACATCGCTAAATTGCAGTACACACACTACAGTTATAACATTAAAAGTTATCAGAACATAATGTGTATCCTCATTTCTAAGTGTTTAAAAATCATTCTCAGAAGCTAGTGACTTCAAATCTTTAATCAAGGCAGTATTGTGTATGCGCTGGAACTGAAAACATCCCTTTGGTCGCAGACACCGACTACTCTCCCTGCATTGTCACGACGGCATAGTCATTATCTTTTTTCACGTATGGAGTTGCCATTGTACAAATACTTCTGATGAATGTCGGTGCGATCTAGCGGGAAGCAGAACAATCACTATTATTCCACTAAAAATAAATAAGCATACAAAATTTGATACACAAGAAAGGTCGTACAAAAACTAATTAAATCTGAACATTTACTTCCAGGCACAAAAGTGGATACGGAAAAGAGAGGTACTTCTACCACTATAGACACTTGCTTCAAGCAGTACCTCGTTACTCACAAATGTCTATACTGGAAGACAAACTGAAAAAGAAAAAAAGTGCGACTATGAACTGAAGCTAGTTTTACATCAAGTACAAGGACACATCGACTCCGTGTTGTGGGTATGCTGTGCAGTAATTGTACTCTTTCAGTACGGCGTTGTCGTCTGTCTTCACGATTGCAGTCTGGTTTCAACCTTTGACCCTACAAGCAAATCCTCGCTTGGGTCTGTGCGTCTGCAAGCTCCTTTGTGCGACAGAGCTCGTCGGTCTTCAAATCAATTTCCTTTGCAAATGTAAGAAACCTGTACTTCCTCTAATTGTTGATGAAACTAATTTTCTTAACCTAGCCAACAAAACTGCATTCTTCCAGTGGAATTTAAACATCTACACGACCTCCAGTCTTACTTCATCACTTCATGTGGTGGGGAACGGAAAGAAGGGAGGGGGTAGCAAGGGTACGGGTGTTTTCATGAGAGGGCGTAGGGAGGACAAGAGGGGACGGGGAGAGTACGGTGGGTGGGAAGGTGGTTCTTGGGTTTGGAGGTGGGGAGTGGGGATGGTGGGGAAAGGTCACGTTTAACATACTGGGGCAGGACAAACTTACAAACTATTTGTTCGGAGTCCGTTTCCTTACCATGGCCAGGGCATAGCTCAAATAGTCTCTGATCTCCACTTTCTCCTCTATGGGAACAATGCCCTCCTTCTCTCGCTCCATGGCAGTCTGCATCCACAGCGTGGTGTGGTAGAAATCTCTCTGGATGTAGGCGAACCTACCCACTTGGAAACACTCCTCCGCTGACAAACCAAGAACAGCACTTTCAATGGAGGTAATATAGAATTGGGTTTATTTTTCCAAATGGAGCTTCACAAAAAATGCCAAGTAATTCAAGCTAAAGACACGGCGGGGGAACACATGCTTGGATTGGACATTCCGGTTGCAATGCCATGAGTTGTGTCACATGCGAGCTTTTTAGTTTTGTCGGAGCCGCAAGCAGCAATCTTTTCAAGAAGCAATTTCTGTGTTGAAAAATTTGCACTCAGGGGTGACAAATATCCCCCAGGGAAGACTTGGGGTTCGAGTTCAACATTCCCTCCAACACCATGCAGTTTTTCCACACACTGTTCACGATGAACCCAATTTTCCTGAGATCAAAAAGCAAAACCGGCCGAAACTTTTGTGTGTGTGTAGCGGCTCATCACTTCATTTGGGTTCTCAATCTCCAGGGGACCAGGTTTATTTTCCAATACGAAAGTGCGGTTGCATGCAAAGGCTGATGTTTCAAAACTGGAATGTTAGCACGGACAGCACACACCACATGGAACACAGCATTTCACCTGCACTACATCATGCTTCTAGTGTAAGTCACAATAAAAGATGGTTATCGGAAAAAGTAAGGAGAGAGGTATTTCATTAAACATGGAAAGTCTGTCTAATAGAAAATATGATGCATTGCTCGGGATTCAGAATAAAATAAATATGTTGGCTTTCTCATGAGAATGACATTATCTGAGACCGATATAAGCGCCTAGAGCTCCACTATGTACTTTTTTGACTGTGTGGAGGAAGTGCGCCTTATAAATAAACATATTATTATTATATATCAAAATATAGTCATATTCACGCAGTTGATATATATTTGGCATGACTAACAGCTCACACTTCATGACGACTAACTACACAAATGCACGTACAGGAAAAAAGCATAGCTTTCTCCTCATTTCCCTACCAATTCACCTCCGTCTATTCACGGCCGCACTCGGTTAGTGATCGATCAACGTTAATCACCTGAGACGCTCGCGGTCCACGTGGAAGTGAGCGGAAGAGATGTAGGGGGACGTGAGGGGGGTATTGGGGATGGGGAGGCTTTGGAAAGGGGGATCGCGGAGAAGAAGAGGGGGAGGACGAGTGAAGGGGAGGACAGTAGTAGAGGGAAAGTTGCAGGGAAGGAGAAGAGAGAGGGGAGATGAGGTGAGCAGTGATACGCCAGCAAATAAATGATGACCTGGCAGCACGCACGATTTCCTCAGGTCACCAGGGCAGGACTTCCGACTTGCGCCATTTTACGAGTTCATCGCCAGAGGCGTCCAGCCCGCCAGCTGCTGACTGACTTGATGTACGTCTTCATAGACTTCAAAGAGGAACGTCGCCACCGCAAGAGTGGCCTCCATTGAAGGAGGGTCCGTGAGTGAGGCTCCATAGGGGAAAACCACGAAGGACATTTAGCAACTCGCTGACGAGAGGATACGTTTTTATCAGATGTCCTCGAAGTAAATTACTTTAGGCAGCATGATGCCTTGATAGTGACACGATCTCATAACTGACTGAAATCATCTTCAAGTACTCGAGTATTTGATTAATTTAGGCGTGTGCCATGATAACGTTCTCGCGGTCGTTAGGAGCTGAAAACGGCAGGCCCTTTATCATTCCGATTACACAAGTTTCGTTCGTTGGCCTTGAACTGCGGGCGCTCGTCTTTGATCAAGAAGCGTTCAAGATTAATCTCCGTTACTGCGTATTTGTCTCACGCTCTTTCAACACTTTGCTCGTTTAAAGATCCCTTTCTTCAAGAGAGTGTCCAGGCGTCACGTGGCATTGCGTTGCATGTATAAGACTGACGTCAGTTCCATTATGAACAAAGTGTGACAGCAAGGCTCAGAAAAACACCTGCTTCCAAGAACATTATGCAGGCCATCAACGCATTCGTGACAGACAAGAACAAGTTTCAGATCTTTCCAATAATTCTGCCCGAGGCCATTCCTCCAGCGAGAACGCAGATGTAATTTTATTGACTTGATTAAAGGATTCGTGGCGGAGGCGGTTTCTGCGGTAATGGAATATTGAATTCTTCACAGGCAAAGGATTTTTTAAAATCACGGCAGAAATATATTAGCACGTATTTAAAATGCTCAAATGAACGTTTCTCTTTCCAATAAAAGCTGCTAACAGTCATCGACTACTACAAAGCCATGTCTAATGTCAAAAGATTCGGGGTCATTCCTTCCATCAGTGGCGCAAACAGCTGTTATTGATTTGGCTTTCACAGCCCACGTGTTTGTCGTAAGTTCTCAATCCTGAGCAAATTCGCATGTATAATCATTCTCTGTGTTCTGCATTTCGGGTTTGCAACACGGAGGAATTAATAAATTTAACCTTTTCATTAGGATATAAGTGTTTTTTCACCCAAGGAAGACATTAGATTTTTTTGTTCAAATTCCATGAACTACATATCAACTGTAGTTAGCCTTGACAGATTTCTACTTCTTCTATCAAGAACAGACACCTGGATTAGAAGATATGAGAAACGATGTCTCACAGTTGAAGGATAAGATTCAAACATTAGCAGTCTGACCTGACGAACCCAGCAGCAAGTCCATATCAGTTTGGTCTCCCGTTGATAGATTGTCATTTTATCAATGCAATAAGAAACGACAGTCGTTTAACCAAATACCTTTGGGTGCGCTTTGAACGGATCCGGACAGACTCAATTATGGCGCAAAGCTTATATATTAAAAGACAAAACCCAAAAACAGGATGTGATGGTCTTTGGATTCCTTAGTCGCATGACCGTCACCGCTACACATGTTAAGCTTTCCTTTTTGGCGGTCTAGTTTACAGTAAAATGGGTGAGATGGCTGAAGACAGAATTATCTTTGACAAAAATTATAATACGCACATTTACAGACCGTTTCAAATTCCTCGTCCGTTATTACTCGTAAAAAACGCCCATTGAAGTTACCCCCCCCCCCCCCCCCCATCTTGCTAGTCTTTGAACACGTGGAAGTTATTCCATGTTACCGTCATACATCAGTGCATTCCCTCGTCTGATTCACTCTTCCCAAACACCTACGTGGAAGCTTCCAGTAACGAGGGTCTTCCGAAGGTCCGATGGTGAAGCCTCATAGTACTTATAAAGTTTGCGTAAGACCGATCACTGCAAGGATTCCCAGTGTCGTGAGCCCAAAACCCAGCTGTCCTGGACGTACTTTGTAGCTGGAGAAGGCAAGGTAGTCGAGGACCTCGGCACGGCGACCCACGTCATTGCCCTCGTTCTCCAAGGCCGCCAGTGCCTGGTCCATCCACAGCGCCGTGTGGTGGTAGTGATGGTCGTTGTAGAAGATCCGCCCCAGCTCAAAGCAGGCCTCGGCTGCAACATGCACGCACACGCACGTCCAAGCATGCACATGCACAAAGATGCAAACACAAATAGCTGCTTGCCGCGATGGCATGTCAACTGCAGCAGTACACCACTTAGTGGTGGGGTAGGGTGGAATGGGGTGGGGTAGAGATAGATGTGAACCGAAACGGTGGTGGTGGTGTATTGGTGGTCGACACGCATGTGGGATTGTACAAGCAGCATTCCCGATGGACTGCCGTTGTCGTCGAGATAAAACGTATGTGCTCATCGTCTGGGCCCGTATTCACAACGGCGATTTATTGGCGATTTATTTTAACTCCGATTTATCTCTAAACTCAGACGATTCCATCTGCCTGTTCCGCTCTCCCTTGGCTGGAAACCAGTATATATAGCAAAGCTCCACGTAGGATCCTCTGACGAGCGTACCTTATCTAACCGATCAAGATAACGCGGGGCTAGGGGATAAATCGAGTGTTAAAAAGATAAATCGCCGTTGTGAATACGGGCCCTGTTAACTAACTCCACAGTTAATGCTGCTGTGCTGGCATTAATACCAGTATCTATCCCATGGCAAGTGATGTAAACTGTGCCTGCGAACTTTCAGTGAGGACTTCCATGTTGTGAACTTTGTTGCGGTTGCAAGGACGACCTAAATCGAATGAAATGTTTGAAAACTATTTGGAAACACTGAATAAAAGAAATGCGGATGTTCTGAAAAAATGAAAACTTATTCAGAGCTCCTCATGAGGATGAGGCGATTATTAACGCTCTAAAGGGATGTACAGATCTACTGCATGACAGCCGCCAACGCCATGCTATGCATATGAAATCAAAGGGTTAATGTGTTGCTGTTACAAGCAACATGTTTAACTGCGTATTAGTAGAGCATTCCACATTACAACAGAATGACAAGGCGATGATCTCTGTTTTAGTTAGTGGTTCTTTGATGCAAAACGCTGAATCACACAATGCAAGCAAAAAATGTTACATCATCCAAATCACTGGACTATAGAGAGAAAACCCAGACAATAGGACTCACACAAGATATCCATGATAAACACAAAGAAAATACAAGCCTCAATCGTGAGAAACGTCCGTCATTTTAAACAAAACAACATAAGGATACCTGTTGATAAAAGAAACAAATGATAAACATTTCTTCTGTGAACTCGACTGCAATTATAGTCAGAGCAAAGTGCTCGAATTGAAATGATAACAAAATACAAGAAAACGGAGCTTTAGGTAGACTAAATCAAAAGATGAAAGTCACATCAAACTCCACATGCTGTACGTTTAAAATGAACTATATTGAAGAGTAAACCTGAGAGACGTATAAAGGTAATTTCTAAGGACACAATATTTTTTAAACAACGCATTTTTACTTTCTAGGCGCTCAAATAACTTCAAACATAAACCCCAGTTATGGCGACAACACATACATCCTCTGTTCATTACGATGAGATAACCTTGTCATATGAAGCGATGATGATTCACAAAGTCAGGCATTAAGCCATGAAACAAAACTACAGATTATTGTTCCAACCCAAAACAGACTCCCTCTCACAGGACAACCGTTCTCAACTCAGAAACGTAATCTGAATAGATAAATCAAAAAGGAGCCACCACATTGAGACTAGAGCCTAGGTGCCTCGCAAGGCCTGGAGAAAGGTCAAGGACGAAACGCCACACGTAATAAGGCTTTAGTTGAACAGACCCAACTGGATGGGGCAGAGTGGTAACGGCACTGTATCCCTCAAGGACTCGATGGACCAACAAAAGATGGATAACAAAGGCAGGCTTTGCTCGCATTGTCACGCTCTAAGCAACGCAACTCTGCTCGAAAAGCAGCGCTACAAAATGGGGCTCAGACTGACCAGTTTTCAACAGATCAGCCATCGTGCATTGTAAAAACATAAATACAGAGGAATCTCTGTCCCAACAAATGCGAATAATTATGCTGAAAAAAAATGTACACGAAAAAAGTTGGACAGTCCAAAACTGCGGGTAATCTCGGACAAGCCACCTTTATTCACTTAAAACTTCTTATGATGATAATCATTTACATTTGTTGGGACAGACACCCATCTATCTTTATCATTTTGCTATGAACGATGGCTGATTTGTTTTAAAAGTGTCAGTCTGCGTCCTAATTCGGCCTTGTCGCTGGCCAGAGCAGGACGCTGCGAGCAACTTCTTAACACCCCACCCCCACCCCCCACCCTAAAAAAACCCAACCTACCTAACCTTCCATATCATTTCCTTTCAAATGAAGCATATTCCAAGAAGGCTTCACCATAAAAGTCAGACAGAAGGTGCCTACCTGTCAGTTTGGACGAGGCGATGCCATTGATGTCACCCTGGGCCAGCTTCTCCGTGTCCAGCTGGTACGTGTCCTGCAGACGCATGAGCGCGGCTGCCGTCCCAGACAGGTCCTCGTAGTTAGGCAGGTCCTGACGCAGCTGGGCAATGCTCTGTGTCAGCACTGGAAAAGGCGTGGTTCACGTGAATGTGTGTGCGCGCGCGCGTGTGTGCCTGCGTGTATGTATGCGTGTGTGTGCGTGTATGTATATGTGGGTGTGTAAGCGCGCGTGTGTGTATGGGCTTGTGTGCCTTTGTGTTCGCGCGTGTGTGCGTGTGCGTGCCTATGTGCGTGTGTGCGCATGTGCATGCGTGCATGTATATACACACATTCATACATGTGAACAAATGCGCAGACAAGCATACACACATACACAATGACATTCACGCACACTTGCACACCATCACCAGCCCCTATTCCCCAATCCGCACCCCACCCACATACAACCTCAAGCACGCATGCACCACTGGCAGCCATCTCCGCAACCTCTGAGTTTGTTCAGAACAAACAAGTATACACTAAGTAACAACACGTCGTCAGTTCCACATCTTGCTCCTGTTGAATGCCTTGCTCAGGCAAGAACGCAGGATATGAAACAATTCTGTCAGCGCTCGCGCGTCGGCACACGTACGTTCATACACACGACAGAGATCCCCTGCATGAGATCCAAAACGTGCATAAACGTGCCCGCGTTTAATCATCATTTCAAACAATTCTAAGATAATAAAGCATGTTTCAGAATAAAGTCTGTTTCAGAATCTTAACTTTTCGATTTATTTCGTGGTTATTGTCAGTGGTATTACTGAGCCTCTACCATCAAATACCAAAGAAAACGAACGAAACTTTACAAATGGAGCCATCGAGGCAGCGTTGAATCGTGCAAAGCCTCTTCCTTCCAGTTTCCTGTCCCTATCCAGAAATAGCCGAGAGAGTTCATTAGTGGTGCAGCCAGTGTTTCCCACCGATTGCCGATAGTGGACAGGAGGGCTGCGACTGTCTGAGACGCTGATGTCGATTCTTGGCATGTTGATTCAAGCGGAGAGGATCCCCGTGGAACCTCTCCAGAAGTGTTAGTCACCCTCTTCATCCACTTCTCATCATACAGAATTGGTGCTAAGTCTCCAACGCCAAATCCTGGTTCCCATTCCTCCTCGCCCCTCTCGCCTCCCCTCTCTCCTCTCCGCCTCCTTCTTCCTTCCCTCCGGTCCTTCTTCCTCCTCCTCCTCCCTATTGAAAACACGTCCTTGTCGCCATAATTCCAACTGTCGCTGCCTTCATCATCCTATCGCTGCAGCTGGTGTTGCCGTCACGCAGTAGCAACTACAACAGCTGCTGCAACGCTGGTGCTGCTGGTGCTGATATTCCGCTGGAGTTACTGCTAGTGTTTCTGCAGTGCTGGTGCTGCTGTTATGCTGTAGCTGCTACAACTAGTGTTACTGCAACGTTGGTGGTGTTACTGCTGCTGTAGCTACTACAACAGCTGCTGCAACGCTGGTGCTGATGTTCCGCTGGAGTTACTGCTAGTGTTTCTGCAGTGTTGGTGCTGCTGTTATGCTGTAGCTACTACAACTAGTGTTACTGCAACGTTGGTGGTGTTACTGCTGCTGTAGCTACTACAACAGCTGCTGGTGCTGATGTTCCGCTGGAGTTACTACTAGTGTTTCTGGAGTGCTGCTGTTATGCTGTAGCTACTACAACTAGTGTTACTGCAACGTTGGTGGTGTTGCTGCTGCTGTAGCTACTACAACAGCTGCTGCAACGCTCCTGCTACTGCTGCTGCAGCTGATGTTCCGCTGGAGCTACTACTAGTATTTCTGCAGTGCTGTGTCAGTGCTGCTGTTTTGCTGTAGCTAGTACAATTAGCAACGTTGGTGGGGTTGCTGGTGCTGTTACGCTGAAGCTACTACTACTACTACTACTACTACTAGTACAAAAGTTGCTGTGACATTGGAGTTAAAAACCGCTGGCGCTGAACCTCCAGGTTTTGACATTGGAGAGATTAAAAAATCCTTTTTTCTCCTTCACCAATGTCCAATCTCCTCAAAATTACGTCACGTTATTGGACGTCAAATGATCACGTCACACATGCCAAAACTTCCCTTGAGTCGGGACAGAGTTCCGTCCCTTGCCTTCATTGCAACACCAAAACATACAAAAAGTCACTTTCTTTTCAAACCTCGATTCTGAAAATTTGATACATTTAATCGGACCTAACTTCCAGTAAGTGTGAAAAATGTCAATTAATTCCGTCCAGTAGTTTTTGAGATATCAGCCGTTAAGTCGGGACTGACAGACAGACTGACACACACACACACACACACACACACACACACACACACACACACACACACACACACACACACACAGACAGACAGACAGACAGACAGACAGACAGACAGACAGACAGACAGACAGACAGACAGACAGACAGACAGACAGACAGACAGACAGATAGCTAAAGCTGTGAGGACCTCCAGTAAACCTGGAGGGATAAAGCTGTGAGGACCTCCAGTAAACCTGGAGGGATAAAGCTGTGAGGAAATCCAGTAAACCTGTAGGGATAAAGCTGTGAGGACCTCCAGTAAACCTGGAGGGATAAAGCTGTGAGGACCTCAAGTAAACCTGGAGGGATAAAGCTGTGAGGACCTCCAGTAAACCTGGAGGGATAATATTGCTGTTGAGACGCTGCTTTTATGGTGCTTCTGCTGCTGATTAAACTTTTCAGGGGATGCTTCTTTTCTTCAACACGACATTTCACATTATATAAAAAAAACGCTGGTCAGTAATAAATTCATGAATGGTGTGTATTGAAGAATGGCCTCAATCATCAATACCCCACATCCACTCCCATACCCCACCGGAAAAGTAAGAATGGAAGAACGATACGAAATATTACCGTGAGCCTGTGTGTGTGTGCGCGCGCGAGACGTTTTGCCATCCTTTCTAGAATACATTAATAAAATATGCAAACTCGATCACCAGAGTAAAGTCTACAATTTTTGGAGAGAAGTCCATTGGCGCCCAGTCGAGGACGACCTCGTATCCTATGTAACAAGGATTTTTTTTTCTCCCCTTGGAACAACAATGTAAACAACGAAACTGGAACGCATTCTTTGCAAATTGCCGCCAACACAAAAAAGCAGCCAACTAGAGTCAGTCGAGAACAAAGAGACGAAGACAACGTTTTCCTTGGGGGAAGAGATACCATACATAGACAATGCTCATTCACTTTCACTATCTAGTGTCACTTCAAACAACGATGCAGGTGATGGAGCAAAGATAAAGCATATAAAAACCGCTGGCGCTGAACCTCCAGGCTTCGGCATTAAAAAAAAGATGATAGGGTTTGAACCCACAACCTCTCGAGAAAAGAGGGGGGGGGGGGGGGGGGGGGGGGCGGGGGGGGGGAAGTAAGGTTCGAACCCGCAACCGCTCACGTGTACAACAACGGGTGGGGTGGCTCGCTCTCTCTCTCTCTCTCTCTCTCTCTCTCTCTCTCTCTCTCTCTCTCTCTCTCTCTCTCTCTCTCTCTCTCTCTCTCTCTCTCTCTCTCTCT
This sequence comes from Theodoxus fluviatilis, assembly GCA_034096865.1. NCBI lineage: Eukaryota > Metazoa > Mollusca > Gastropoda > Cycloneritida > Neritidae > Theodoxus > Theodoxus fluviatilis. Next base: position 50,581 of record JAWQFJ010000533.1, read on the forward strand.
CTCGATACCATACACACATTAAAAAAAGAAGCTTCTGTGCGTATTCGAACCCACACGCGCATTCCCTACAACCAGGCATGTCCCAGCGACAAAAAATATTTGATGCGCTACCGAGTGAGCTAATCCATAA
>JAWQFJ010000533.1:55710-65710 GCA_034096865.1 Theodoxus fluviatilis
GCTCTAAGGACCTCCAGTAAACCTGGAGGGATAAGGCTGTGAGGACCCAGTAAACCTGGAGGGACAAGCTAAAGTGACAAATTGGCTACAATATTTTGTCACGACCAACGCCAGTGATCCAAATAATTTTGCAGAATCATGTTTGTTGCAGCTAATGGCGACAGCCGTGAGTTTCAAATGGCCCGGGCATCAAAGCAAAACGAGCAACGTCTTACAGTCATCAAATGCATTATTTAGCCCTGAAGAAGACATGACAATCTACCATGACGAGAGTTTTAAAAAGTCAGGATACTTCGTTTGAAAGACATCGTCACACTGGTTATTCTTCAGGGTCTCTTATGACTTGTAAAGCTTGCTTGGTCACACACACACACACACACACACACACACACACACACACACACACACACACACACACACACACACACACATCACAGCCAAAATTAAAATAAGATTCATATAGAGATCAAATATAAGTTGCTTTCAAGTGCTCGCAGCTTGAATAGTAGCACTTTGCACCAATCAACTGGTTCATAGACAAACAAAAACGTGATTGAGTGTAATCGTTGGTACACCTTATATAATAATGCATTTTTCAGCTTTTCGAAAAAAACAACTTTTTACTTCTTGAAAATAATCAACAACGTAACATAGGATGGACCATTTAATCTCGAATCACACGAAAAACATGTAAAAACTTTGAGTTCGCTTGACATGCAAAGATGCCAATATATAGGTTTTTTTCCGACGCACTTTGACATAATGACCTCAGGCACTTGTTGCTCACTCCAAAACACATTCTTAGACGTAGCCTTCAGGCCTCCGCACACGTGGACACATTTCTGGCAAATATGCTGTTTCCATAGGAAATGTCGCGGTTGCAAGTCCCAAAAGCAATGTTCTGTCGAGTGTCAGCCCAATAGAAACACGTACTGTTTTTCTTGTCCGTCGGACACTCCCTTGGACACGCTCTCGAACAGCCAATCAGATGGGTTCCTGCCTGTGTTTTAGTGGCTTAAAAAAGTGTCCAACGAAGTCGAAATGGCGGCCTCGCAACACTTGATTCGAATTTGCTGTGGCTTCTGCTACTTCATCTGTCAGCTGTAGGATGTCCCAACGCCTCAATATGACTTTCTTGTTCAGTTCTTCATCACTGTATCTATCTCATGGGCGCGGTGTATTGCGAAAAAGCTGTTGCCGTCACAAGGAGCGCAGCTGACTCGATCGACACCAAATCCGTGTTGAATGTCTGGGTGGAGAGCGGGGTTAATAACGGATCTAGAATGCGATTTAACACCATAGGGCGTTTTTCTCCTTTTGCTTGTGGGTAAGTAGTTGGTTGAGGACATGTAAATCGAAAGAAATACTACACTATCACTATGAGCACGATGTTGTGGTGAACGTTGGGGAGACATCTATCAACACACCAACTTTCGTGTAATATCCGTGGCTTATTTGGTACCATTGTCGACTACCACACGGTTGACCATGGTTCATTATTCAATCGATGCCCTCGTCTGTTTTTTTCCCCCCTCTCACCCCAGTTCTCATTTAGCGTCTTACCGGACACAAGCACATGTTGTCCTGTCAAAAAAAATTGCCACGCGTGAGGAGGCCTTTACGCAGCGACATGCGTCCTACTTATCTGGCTCCACAAAGACGAGAGTTCGCCATGTTGAGAATGCAGAAGCAAACAGCATGAACACGTCACGCGACCTCGGCTTGAAGAAAGCCTGCCCTTCGAGCAGTTCTACAAAGGCAAGAAAGGCCAGGAATGTCCAAGCTAGACTACAGGAAAGAGCAGCACAAAAATCCAGCGCGGCAAAGGTGCGGCAACTGCCTGGTGTCGACGTCAGACGCAGACACTTTCAAAGAGTCTTGATCTCGAAAGAGCTGCACCGTCTACAACAACCGATGCTATTTGACATGACCCAGGTAAAGTGTGCCTTGCAGGAACTCCTGTACATGGGAGAAGATTAAACAGCTGCACTTTACAAAAGGTCAAATGATGTCTAGAAAAGTGCATAATCTGGGCAAAGAAAAGAAGACCATAGGATGATGTCAGAACTGGAAACATGACGTATTATCTTGTCCTAAAATTCTGCATGTACCATGACAATTTCACGCGTGAATAAAAACCCCATGAAAAACACCAGTAGACATAATATGCACTTTACTTATAATAGTAGAGACATAGGCCAAAAGCATCAGTAGCCCCACATAAGTAAAGATGTGCTGTAAACAACTCTACGTACTACACGTCGGTCTAATAGTGCACTTGTGATGACTGAAAGTTGATTCACGGCATAACTTCTGTAAAAACTGCAGCACACTTTGTAATGTTAGTCATATTCAATGATATTTCTAGCTAACTATTTTCCTCTTTTTTCATCCCTTGCCTTGCCAACTCCCACTTACGAACAAAGGCAAACGGGCGGAGAACGAACTTCACGAACTGCCAGTGACTCATCAACTCGGGTCCACCCTGCTTTCCTATTCCAATCCTTCTCTCTTTCGAGTCCCAACACCAATCGATTCCTACCGATTCTCGTAAATGGAGGATGTCTCTTGGGATGGAGAAACTCTTTCAATGCAATCCCCTGGTAAAATAAACGGCTCTTCCCAAAGCCATTTCATGCAAAGATCTTGGCTGCCATTTCAATGCAGACACAAATGTCATCGTCCAGAATCTCAAGGGAAATGGTCATTACTTTCAGAGGCTTCATAGAGGGATATTCGTCTTTGATACAGACATGCTTGTTGCTGCAAATTTTTGTTCGTAAACAATAACGTTGGTTGAGCTCGCTCGCCCTCTCACACTGTGGTCGTGGACTTGTGGCAAAGCTGGGGGAAGGCTAAAATTATACATGCAAGCCTTGCTGTGCGGGTCTACAGCCTAGGCGATGTGATATCTGTATATGGTTGTAATTCCAAAACGAGAAACAGGTAACACAGATAACCTCCTAAATATAATGGATTGTTCATCGGGTGAAACCCTGATCTTGGACCAAAATTCAACAGAACCCGTTTTGAAATTTTTGAGTTATTTTGCCGAATAATGAACGAACGAACTATCGAACATATTTCCTTGGCAGAGGTAAAAAGCCAGTCAATCCACGCAGGAGGTTTTCACGTAAACTCTCACAACCTACATTCACGTCTAAGAATGACATGCTGTGCTGACTAGTTTCATCATGTACTAAAATCAATAAACATGGGTGTTCAGGCACCATCTGTAATGTTGTTTTGTTCATGAAACAGTTAATTGTTTTGGTTTACTCTTGACATTGGCAACTGAATTGCCCCATGCACGATTTAATCATCTACTAGCTTTGAAATACATAAAATGGGTGAGACATATGCCTCTTTTATAAAATGAGCAGCTTGGAATGCTTTAGTGTATATGCCAGTTGAAACGTACGTTATTACATGTGCTTGTCAAAATTTGTATTATGAGAGTTTGATTTGATTACCATTTATTTAGCACCAGAACATTTCATATCAAAGTTGTAATGACTTCTGTTCAAAAACACAATAAGCACAAAACTCACGGGTGATACAGATTCATTAAATCAAAAAATGTATTCACCTGGATCATCCATTCATTCATCTTTCTTTCCATCCACTTGTCTTTCCACTCACCCTCCCAAGAGTTGTTTCTGAGGACGGCTTCCACGTCTCTGTCCCAGTCCAGGGTGAAGCGCTTGACAAAGAGGAAGGCGTTGACGGGGTTGCCAATGTGCTTGTCGGGGTCCTTCTGCACCAGCAGGCTGTGTTTCTCCATGTCGTCCGCCAGCCTGCAACACGCAACCCCCGTAGTAACACATGTCTATCGACCGTGATCAATTAACAATTTTTGTCCGTCTTTCCAGTAAGCCTTTGCCAGAATCAGCAAGACCAAAGTAGAAACGGTAGACTAATTTCCACTTCTAGCATGCAAGTCTACAATCCAAGTTTGCATTACCAAACGTGTCTGCAGAGGGGATAGTTACCCTAAGTGCCCAGCTTACGATGATCAGCGTAGACATGTTCATTTCGATACAACTGTACCTTGGCACACTGTCGGAAGAACTAATACACACACTTCGGTCTCTCTCTGTTTCTCTCACTCTCACACACACACACACACACACACACACACACACACACACACACACACAAACGAACACACACCTCTCTCTGTTTCTCTCACTCTCACTCACACACACACACACACACACACACACACACACACACACACACACACACACACACACACACACACACACAAACACACACCTCTCTCTGTTTCTCTCACTCTCACTCACTCACACACACACACACACACACACACACACACACACACACACACACACACACACACACACACACACACACACACACACACACACATGGAGCGATCTACATGCATGCACAACAGTGATGGCAAGATTAACAGGTGTGACACATCGATTACAGCTACTCTAAATGCAAGCTGAAGAACGCTGCCAGGTAGCCGTGCAGGGCACTTCGGGCAAGTGACGTCTCTAATAAAACCTGGGAACGTATATAGCAAGTCTTTAAATGGCGTGCTTTGCAGACAAACTGAGCAGGTACCCATGCAGGCAACTTTCCGTTTATGGGGACTTATCGGACTTGATCTAGGAGCAGTCTTGTCTTGTTTTTCGCATGTTGCAGGCATTACCTTACGCCAACACTGTCCAGAAAGTGTTATAATGTTTGTCTACTCCGACCTTTAGCAGCCTCTTTCTACAGTGCACGTGCTTCTGTTGCACCGAAATGGATGGATGGACGGATTTGACGGCTCAACAGCATTCGTAGGCTATTTAAGGCCAATAATCATGAAAGCATTAGAAATGGTTAGAGCAAGAATATGTCAAGATTTCCCTAGTTATTCATCTCTTTCGAAACAAGTAGAGAGACGTGGTGGGTCGATTTTGACCCCCAAATCACAGGGGGTCTTGTTGCACGGAGATGGTGAACAGAACTGAGACTAAGTGCAGTGGTTGTGATGTTTGGCGTTGAAGAAGCGACATTTAGTGCTGCGGAAATCTTTGGTTGCCAGTCTACGGCGAAATATTCTGCTCACCATGCTTCTCTCTACCGCTATAAGGGATTCCAGTCGCACTCTTGAATGAATCCACAGTCACGCTTGTAAGATAATGATTCTCCAGTTGGAGCAAAAATAAAGACAGGTGGACGGGTGGACGGATCGATGGCTAAGCAGAAGCAAAGACGGATAAATGAATGTATGGCGATGATTGGCTTCACGGATGGCGGACTGGTGGAAGGAAGATGCACGATCGAGCGGAAGGACGGACTGTAGTAGGGAACAAAAGGGCAGGAGAGGAGGCGTATGAGAAACAGAAGCAATAATGTTATGCAAACGCGCGCGCGCACGCTCACACACAAAACACGCCGTCACACACACATACAGAGAGAGAGAGAGAGAGAGAGAGAGAGAGAGAGAGAGAGAGAGAGAGAGAGAGAGACAGACAGAGAGATATAACTTGAACTTTGAAACTTATTTGTCAGGCCGTCGGCCCGAAAACAAAGCAGTTTACAAAATCTGAATCATATATTCAAACATAAATCTAACAAGAACAACTAAATCATATTCAACACACACACACACACACACACACACACACACACACACACACACACACACACACACACACGCACGCATGCTCGCAAAAATAAATAAATAAAATAATAACATATGATGCAACCAAATACTTCAGCACAATATGTGTGGGTTTCGTACTACTATCAGGACGTATTCAGCTTCTAGACCGCTAATCAGTCTGGCACGACGAGGCTATCACCACCATCTACCTAGTCCAGGACATAACAATTCCTTCCAAACCATAATCAAAGAGCAAAAACTAGCCAATGAAAAAACACAAATCAACACTAGTAAACGATCAGTATGAGAGAGAGAGAGAGAGAGAGAGAGAGAGAGAGAGAGAGAGAGAGAGAGAGAGAGAGAGAGAGAGAGAGAGAGAGAGAGGCAGGCAGGCAGGTAAAAAAATCACAAGGAATGCCAGCAGGCTGCGGAAAAGGAACAAATACTAATTACAGAAACATAATAAACAACATGAATAAATGTATGTTCAACCAGATCCTTGACAACGATGTAACCATATGTACTCGGACGGAAAGGAACTTTCAACTGATCACATCGTGGTAAGGTCACAGTTGTAAACCATTGGCAAGACAGACAAAGCAATGGTACTGTCAGTCATTCATACATCTAGGGGTATAACTTGTTGATCCAAGTCGGTTATCAAACTACACAATAATTTATCAACAACGTACAAATAAACAGCAGTAATGGTTACCGTCTATCACTGTAAACAGGATAATGCATTCAAAATCAACAATCAAAATCAACCATCGGAAAGAATTGACACTAAATGTCACAGCTCGGGAACATTCTGCTGAATTAATATGTGTATTCAGTTGACAAGTTCGTCACAAGTACTGTAGCGTTCTATATTCGCGGTTGTCACGAACCAATGCTTCACTTGATGCTGTGGTGTTTCACGTGGTCGGTCCTGAAAAAGCAGTCAGAACAGTACGCTGCTTCTACACACACACAGCGACCCTATCCAAGACGTGAGCGGTTCAGCACACGCGTCACACCATGCATGCACAACTTGCGGTTTGGCGACTCCCTTCTCCAAGCTGCCGGATGACCTCGGAGGCGTCCATGGGCACGACGTGCATTGCACCATCAAACGCACATTGCACGATCTTGTCGTGACGTCGCCGATCCTCTGTTGCACTGTCTGCAGGAAAGTCATTCGCACGATTGTCACGAGGCGCTGATAAGTTCTTCCTCGCCGAATCTCGAGCAGGTGTTTCCAGAGGTTAAACACTCTTTTACCCAAGCTCGCGTGTCGTCGCCGGAGTTGCAAGCGTCGCATGAAATTCAAGTGCTGTGGGGGACACGCATACGTTCTCGTCGTTGACACACCGTGCCTTGGCCTGTTCCATCTTCGGAGTTGTAGGGGGAGTAAAATATTTAGGAGACTGCATGTCAGGGGACGAAACGGTGGGCAATTCAACAGTTGTTTCCACTTGTAGACCTTCATGTTGTCTCCTTTGATATGCCTGATGTCTCTTGAAGTCTCGTTCCCTTTTCGACGGAGATTTCCTGATCTTGGGAACGAAGTCACGGCATCGACGTACGTTGCACCCCTGGGTCGCTGATGGACTCATCCATATCAGAGTTACCGTTGTGCAGTCAGAATTTGCCTCTATATACCAGTTTTTCAAATCATGAGTTTTTGCAAGTTCTCTCACCGCACTCTGCACGATGGTAGGCAAAACCTTATCCTTCATGGCGTTCCGGTACTCGGACATTCCAGTCGTACGGCTTGTCAAGCAGGAGCTCAGAACAAACACAGCCTACCTCGGTGGCGACACAATCGAGAGAGACAGAGAGAGAGAGAGAGACAGAGAGAGATAGACAGAGAGAGATAGACAGATAGAGAGAGAGAGATAGACAGATAGATAGAGAGAGACAGAGAGAGAGAGAGATGGACAGATAGAGAGAGAGAGAAAGAGAGAGAGAGAGACAGAGAGAGAGACAGAGAGAGACAGAGAGAGATAGAGAGAGAGAGAGAGAGAGAGAGAGAGAGAGAGAGAGAGAGAGAGAGAGAGAGAGAGAGATAGAGAGAGAGAGAGAGAGGAGAGAGAAAATGACATTGCAAACTGCAACCACAAGCGACATCAGTGTTCAGAAACAACAAAATATCCAGCTTTACAGCTTTACAACAGTCTCCTTAACGCGATAGTTTTTCCATGTCAATGGCAGGTTTCACCCACAAGAAGTAAACAGAGTCAATTACATTCGCCATTTCGCGTATTGTTTCCAGCCACATACATACACATTCTCACTCAGGTTACTACTGGTAACCAGAGGCTTAAAAGAACTTTGCGCAGGTACTGCCGAACAAATATCGCAATGGAGACCCCTGACAAAACGAGCTTTGAAAAATAAGAGCATGTCGGAGAACAAACGTGTTTACAGGAAGCAAAACAAATTCATCCTCGCAAAATATGGTCAATCAAATTAGGCTGCACAGTTGTTTAAAATCCATGTGAAGCAAAAATGCAAGATGGAGAAAACTGGATGTGAACCATATTGCATTCTCAACTTTTGCCTTGTCTACATCATCCACCCTTTTCCTTTCAATATGGGCATAAAACAAAACAAAAACACAAAAAGGCTACTATGGAAAAAATGACGAAAGAGAGATGGTAATACTGACGTGGACGGTACGTTTAAAGCTCCAAGGCAGGTGGATGGATGGATGAAGTTTTACGGTCTGTCAGCCCTTGCAGGCTATTTAAAGCCATTAATCACGAAACTGGTTATAGCTGGTTAGAATAACAGCAAGTCTAGTCACAATTCCCCTCATTATTCGCCTCTTACGAATCGCATAGGGAGACGCGATGGGTCTATTCGTACCCCCAATCCACAGGGGGTCTATTCTTACCCCCAACCCACAGGGAGTCTATTCTTACCCCAAACCCGCAGAGTTTCCAAGGCAGGAAACAGATGTGAAAAGGCTACCTTCCTCCCTCAGGCACACGCAGCGTATTGTACAACAACATCCTTACAGAGTTCCACAAACCAGCCAACGATCGGCCGAGCGCCAACATCAATAAAACACTATGCAAACAAGAGAACTACGGAAAATTACCTACACTCACTGTAAAACAAAACGGAGCAAACCTGACTCGTAATAAAAGGGTGGGAAAAAAGGGAGGGCGTGTGGAATGGGAGGGGATTTGAAGAAAAAGAAGAACAAAGAACCGGAAGGAGAAAAACGGAATATTAAATTACAAATCCCAAAGAAAAGAGAAAGAGAAGAGAGACACAGTGCATTTGAAGTACTACGTTGTGTTGCACTCGCCTCTTCGCAATATCCTGTTGTACGGGGGTTCTTCTAGCTGGTGCCAGGAAGTCGACGTTCACAAATTCTGATGGTCATTTTCGATAAACTTTATTCAAGCACAGGTCGATACACAGTGGTGACAACCAGTAAACAGTATCGTCGTAACAACTTCACTCTACGCGCAATGCCGCAGAGGACACTCCTTACAAGGGAGGACTCGCTTATTTCCTAGTTAAGCTCTCACCTTAACTGTCATGTGTGCTATCGCCTGTCGCTTTGTCACGCTTATATACCCTTTCACAGGTTCCAGAAACTTCCAGTACAAAGTTGAATATACTTTCTCGTAAGGTGCCTACACAGGTACCGGTTTTCAAGCCGATATTGCTCCCGATCCGGTCTGACCGTGCGTGTAAAAATCGGGTCGACAACCACACGCAACGATTACACCGAGGCCACGAACTCAGGCGATTTTCATTTACGTGAAGCGAGGTCAGAATTTAGAGTTACGGCCCTTTGCCTAGCTATGGTAACAACGCTTGCACATGTAGTCTATGCGTGAGACCTGCCTGTCGGATTTTAAAATATTGAAGCTTTCCCGACCTACTGATGCATTCAACACACATCTTTGATAATTTAATGCTGTTAATGGCTTACATTTTCTTTGGATGGGGTTTCTAGTATTCCGAAATACAGCGTTTTCTGTGCGAACACGCAACGAAGCGGTGGAATAGATTCTTCGCCGCCTAGATCTGCGTTGACCTGCATTCGATTTGTAAAAAGTTGAAGCTTTCCCGACCTACTGGTGCATTCAACACACAGCTTTGATAATTTAATGCTGTTCATGGCTTACATTTTCTTTGGATGGGGTTTCTAGTATCCCAAAATACACCGTTTTCTGTGCGAACACGCAATGAAGCAGTGGAGCAGATTCTTCGCCGCCTAGATCTGCGTTGACCTGCATTCGATTTGTAAAAAGTTGAAGCTTTCCCGACCTACTGATGCATTCATTACACACCTTTGATAAATTAATGCTGTTCATGGCTTAAATTTTCTTTGGATTGGTTTTTAGTATCCGCAAATAAAGCTTT
>JAWQFJ010000533.1:73210-118210 GCA_034096865.1 Theodoxus fluviatilis
GTGTGCATGTATACGCCATCAAGGCATCGCCACTCAAAATCCGAGAACCAGCGTGTTGTAAGTTCTGTGCCTCTTCCTTATACATCATATCTGCACGCAAGCAAAACGCTACAAGAAAATACAATATTTCCTTTCTGAGGAACATTGGGGTAACTTTAGCAACTACAAACAATGCAAATATAACGCAATCTTGAACTGCACGCGCAAATAGCTCTGCGTAGTTAGCAAATTAATCAGCCAGCGCTGTAAAATAACAAATCTTTAAGTCCACAGCAGCCATGAAATGCTCTTGCAGTGACAATTAACCATACTTCATAAACTCGACACAAATACTTCACTACCAGTACTCGCACAAAACAGAATACCACTGTCGAAGGATATTTAATTCTGACTAAAAAAATTTTTTTGGGTCTCAACTGCTGCTACAGTGTCACACAAACACGACAACTATTTCTCCTCTACACTAAACTCAGACTACATTTGAGCCGTGGCGTTATGTTGCCTCTGCTTGTTTCTCGTCGACATTCGAAGATGGCAGCCTTCTGAGGGTTGGGGGTCAGAACAGACTCACTACGTCTTCCTACCCCATTCGTAAGAGGTGAGTAACTAAGGACATCGTGACTTGATTTACGCTCACTCTAACCTATTTTAGTGGTGTTCGTGCTCAATGGCCTTAGTTTACAAAAGATGATAGGCCTTTAAACTCCGTTCATCCATCTAAGATGGTGACAACACAGTGTAAACAAAGACGTGCAATATATATCAGATAAAATTAGTGCAATGCGTCTTCCAGTGTGAATAAAACCGACAGTGAAGGTGCAACGATTGCCATCGATTTTCGAATTTTCTCGACGCAACGACAGAACAGCTTCACTTGAAGAACTTTTCTTGAGACAAGAAGTCATTATTCACAACACTTGCAGGAGGTTTTCTCAGCAGACAAGCTGACAGAAAGAAAAGCAAGCACTGTTGATTACACCGTATCCCATGCCGTGGCAACCATGTGAACCATGTTGAAAACTGACCAACAAGTGTCATCTGTTCTTACGACCCCCTTTTAAAAAATTGCTTGCATTTCTCGGTGTCTGCAAGAATATAGGATGCCGGGGTCGGACTAATGAACACACTGAAATAATTCTTTCTGCGGACGCCGAGTCGGACAAAGTTTCACCACAAGATACAAGACAGTCTTTGGAGAACTTTCAACGTGCAGTCTCCTTCTTTAGATCAGTGTGGCCACAAATTGCCTCGTAGTAAAACTTCGTCAGCTTGACAGATATTTCAGCGTAGTAAGCAACGATGTAATATCAATAAGTAATTGATATCTGAGAAATGCGCCACGTATGCAAACATCCCAGTCTGCTTGAGAAGGGCTGGCTTGTTCTGTTATATATTAGGTCTCAGCGTGGTAGGAACTTGTAAGGACTGTTTTCTTACTAAGCAGATCGAAATATGGTGACGACGAAAGAGATCGAGATTCTATCCTCTATCCTTGCTTCGAGCAAGTTATATAATGTGAAAGAACAAAGAATAAATCCCGAGGGCCAGAAAAGTTTCAAAACCCCAGTCCTACCGATGATTTTTTTCATTTGGTCAATTGGAAATGTATCTATTCGAGATTGTCATGGCTATTTTTGGAGATATATCGCAAAAAACGACAGACATCAATAGAAATGGTATTTGCAAAGGGGAAATTGTGCTTTTATGTGGGATTGCTCCTCAGAAAGGATGCATGGTTAGTATCATCGTTTCAAAGGTATTCACGTTTTCCTTCCATCCTCTTAAAAAGCTGTGACAAAGGGCGTCAGAAGCACCGACTGAATACTTTACCGCACAACACCACAGCGTCAGTTTCTGTGCAGCCGTCGTATCCCGGACATTCATCCATCCAAATTACTCCATCTATTGAACAGCCATTTTGTTTTCGTCTTCTTGACCGGACGAGGCGTTCTCAGGTGACGAAGGAGACCCATCAAATGATCTTTTTTCAACCTGCAATTGGATTATTGCTTCGTAAACAACGCTGGCCTTGTATGAATAGACCCCTGTGGGTTGGGGGTGAGAATAGACCCACCGCATCTCCCTACGCGATTTGTAGAGGACGAATACATAGGAAAATCGTGACCTAACTTGCACATGCTCTATAGAGTTTCATTGAGTTCGTGAATGCACAGGCGGATAGGCCCAAAACTCGAGTCCTTTAGTAACTGTTTGAATAGAGGTGCCGATGGTTTTACTACTAAGGAGAAATCCCTTCTACAGCGACCTACCCTGAACCTTCCCTCTGAATGCGTACTGTTTTGTCCCAGGACGAATCGCTATACAAACAACGGCTTCAACGGATCCAGTTTTCGACGAGTGAAATTATGCTTTGAGCCGTCACAAGTTTTACTCGTAGATACAAACCGATATATTTCGTGTCTTTTCAAAGGGTTGGTCGTAATCTCTGATTATGCAATCCACTAATTCGCCTGTTTTTGATGTTCAATTGATACCACTTCGTTATGAGCTTAAGAGAAGCATTTCGTGACCTTCAGTGAAGTGGTAAAAGAACGAAGACAAAACTGCAAAACTTTTTGTCAGAGAAGAAGAGCTTTGCATTTTTTAAACCTAAACACAGCATACTGAATTCATTACCAGAAATTAGTGTTGTCGCATTGTGCGGAACTTCCTGGTTTAATGATGGAGCTTAACTCTTCTCTGTACGAACACTTTGGAATCATTTGGTGCCTTTTAAGTCGTTAGCCGTACATGTGCAGTATAAATGCATAGAATTGTTTGGATTTCAAGGTAATGAAGGGAAATAAGGATGGAGAAATGGAATCATTGTCTTGCCCTAGTCCACTTTCGGACAGCATATATTTCAAACAAACTTACAATCATTTTTTGAACCGTGCATTGACCTTTGCACTCAAAAAGCGGAGCATTGCGACCACTGTGCTCGCTCATGTCGTACATGAGAAAAGACGTCTGCAACCGTCTGTGTTTTCGCAATGAAGCTGTCGTCTGTTTTCCTATAACAGCAAGCGAAACAAAAAGTACTGAACGCAATACGAGAATGCAAGCAAACTGATAGCAGATCCATACAATTGTGCGAGGCTCTAGAAACCCCTTCACTACGCATGCTTTTAGCCAAATATCAGTTTTCTCGTAATCTCCATTCTTGACAAAAATCTCCATGTCGCTGCAAGTTCCTTTCTGACTAAAATATTTTCTAATCACAAGAAACAACATCTTAAAAAATAAGAGAAAAACCTCTTAGGTGCAGATATTAAAGAAGCCCTTTGCCTGCTCAGCCGAGGCAGAAAGAAAAGATCAGGCTTTTGGAAATCGGCTTACCCGGGTAGCTCTGGGTTCTTAGGCGAAAAACTGCCATTTTCCCCTTTTTGCCAGCTCTCGAGGCCTACTTACGCTAACAGTTTGTTTTCGATCCCGCAAAACAGCAGGGCAAAAACACTTGAGGGAATACTTCGGGGGAACAAAACAGCGACCCTGGGTACCCAACCGATCCAGAAAGAGGATGAATCAATGAGACATTACGGCGTATCGATGTTTGTAGGCTCTATAAGATCTTTTATCACAAAATTAACTAAAACTGGTCGAAGCCAGATCAAGTCATGATCACCTCAGTCATTCGCCTCTTACGAATTGTGTAGGAAGGCGTGGGGGGTCTGTTCTCACCCCCAGCCCACAGGGGGCCTGTTCTCACCCCCAGCCCACAGGGGGTCTGTTCTCCCCCCAGCCCACAGGGGGCCTGTTCTCACCCCCAGCCCACAGGGGGTCTGTTCTCCCCCCCAGCCCACAGGGGGTCTGTTCTCCCCCCAGCCCACAGGGGGTCTGTTCTCACCCCCAGCCCACAGGGGGTCTGTTCTCACCCCCAGCCCACAGGGGGCCTGTTCTCACCCCCAGCCCACAGGGGGCCTGTTCTCACCCCCAGCCCACAAGGGGTCTGTTCTCCCCCCAGCCCACAGGGGGTCTGTTCTCACCCCCAGCCCACAGGGGGCCTGTTCTCACCCCCAGCCCACAGGGGGTCTGTTCTCACCCCCAGCCCACAGGGAGTCTGTCCTTACCCCCAGCCCACAGGGGGTCTGTTCTCACCCCCAGCCCACAGGGGGTCTGTTCTCACCCCCAGCCCACAGGGGGTCTGTTCTCACCCCCAGCCCACAGGGGGTCTGTTCTCACCCCCAGCCCACAGGGGGCCTGTTCTTACCCCCAGCCCACAGGGAGTCTGTTCTCACCCCAGCCCACAGGGGGCCTGTTCTCACCCCCAGCCCACAGGGGGTCTGTTCTCACCCCCAGCCCACAGGGGGTCTGTTCTCACCCCCAGCCCACAGGGGGTCTGTTCTCACCCCCAGCCCACAGGGAAATCCAGGAACGGAGACAAAATGGCTCGAAAGAAAGATCAGCAAACTACCTGGCACCTTCTTGTGCGAGAGAATATCAGAAGTTCTACACAAATTATTCCTTCCAATTTACAATGTCCTGTCTGCCCGATTCGAGGGGTTTGTATGGAGCCTCATGAAACGTCGTGGCCTTAGACACAAGTAAAACACTGACAGAGAGAGAGAGAGAGAGAGAGAGAGAGAGGGGGGGGGGGGGGAGAGATAGATAGACAAACAGACAGACAGAGAGACATGCAGGCAGGCAGGCAGGCAGGCAGGCAGCCAGCCAGCCAGCCAGCCAGCCAGCCAGACAGACAGACAGACAGACAGACAGAGATAGATAGATTAGTAGATAGATTAGATAAATAGATTATATAGATAGATTAGATAGATAGATTACATAGATACATTAGATAAATAGAAGAGAGATAGATTAGATAGATAGATTACATAGATAGATTAGATAGATAGATTAAATAGATATATTACATATATATAGATTAGATAGATAGATTAAATAGATAGAATGGATAGATAGATTAGATAGATAGATTAGATAGATAGATTAGATAGATTAGATAGATTAGATAGATTAGATAGATTAGAAAGATTAGAAAGATAGATTAGATAGATAGATTAGATAGATTAGATAGATTAGATAGATTAGACAGATAGATTAGATAGATAGATTAGATAGATAGATAGATTAGATAGATAGATAGATAAGATAAGATAAGATAAGATGATAAGATAAGATAAGATAAGATAAGATAAGATAAGATAAGATAAGATAAGATAAGATGATAAGATAAGATAAGATAAGATAAGATAAGATAAGATAAGATTAGATTAGATTAGATTAGATTAGATTAGATTAGATTAGATTAGATTAGACTAGACTAGACTAGACTAGACTAGACTAGACTAGACTAGACTAGACTAGACTAGACTAGACTAGACTAGACTAGACTAGACTAGACTAGACTAGACTAGATTAGATTAGATTAGATTAGATTAGATTAGATTAGATTAGATTAGATTAGATTAGATTAGATTAGATTAGATTAGATAGATAGATAGATAGATAGATAGATAGATAGATAGATAGATAGATAGATAGATAGATAGATAGATAGATAGATAGATAGATAGATAGATAGATAGATAGATAGATAGATAGATAGATAGATAGATAGATAGAGAAAAAGAGAACGAACAAACGAACGACATAGTTTATTTGTTAGGCCTCCGGCCTGTCATAATGTGTACAAGTTTGCCTCGTCAGCAGTTGTAGTTTTTACGGCTTCTTGTCTACGTTTTAAAGCAGAGTACAAATACATGACTATTGATCTTATTATATAATGATCACAATCAGAAAATAAACGTCCAACATTTTTCAAATCAGTGATATTGTACAAATATTTCTGTTTAGGATCTTCATATATTGGGCAGAAATACAGCAAATGAAATTTACATTCAAAGTCATCCCTACAGGCAGGACAAACATACAATGCATCTAGATTTTCGGGATTGTAACGCAATTTGTGAGGGTATAATTCTTTGAATTCAGAACGGAACTGTATGTACACGTCTCGAAAAGTTTTTTTATCAAGCGCATACAAATAATTTTCTCTACCCCACCTTAGCTTTATCTGACAATAAAAGCTGTACCTAGCACTGCTTAGCAATGCTCGTTTCCATTCATTACAAAATTCAAGGATCAAACACCTTTTCAGTTCATTAATAAATTCTCTTTCATTTTGTACACTTTGATTCACCCACACTCGTTCAAAACCGTGCTTACACAACAACACTTTTATTTGATATGCCCAGTTTTCTTGGTTAGAATTCATATGCATTTTGTGTATCATGTGTGGGTATCGAAAACTTTCCATACGGAGTAATCCCAACCACTACCTTACTGAACGTATGATGGCATTTCCCTGAAGCGGATACCTACCAGTTTCTCCATAAACAATTTGGTTTGGTGCATTTATGGGTAGATTTAAGAATATCTTCAGTATGTCCAAGTGTACACTGTCTATTAAAGAACGGTTGCACAGTCCCCACACTTCTGAGGAATATAAAACTATACTAAGAACTTGAGCGTCCAACATTTTGTAAAAAACATCTGATGACAAACACTGCAACCTTCTCACATATCTTGTAAGTTGTGTTGCACTGGCTTTCGCTCTCTGCACAAGATCTACTTGAAGTAGATTTGACGATAGCCTAGTGGTAAACACAGATCCCAGATATCTATACTCTGAAACCACTTCTAATGTCTCATTACCCATGTACCACTTTTCGTGTTCTGCGAAATAGCTCCCATTCCTGAATACCATAACCTTTGTTATTCCCCTATTTATCATAAGGCCAATATCATCGGCACCTCTCTTCAGGGTGTTCAGCTGGTTTTGCGAACCCATAACAGAATCAGATACAAGTACTATATCATCAGCAAAAAGTATTAAGTAATGATGACATTGCTAGGCATTATTTGGATACCATGTTTCCCATTCTTAATTACCATTTTTGCAACATAATTCACTAATAGGGCAAAACTTATTGGCGACATTTTGCAGCCCTGTTTCAACCCTGCATTACTTTCAAAAGGGTCCGAATAGTTACCATTGCACCTTACGCTACATATAACTTGTGAAAAAATTGTCTGAAGCATCTTCAAAAATCTCCTTCGGATTCCATACAAATTAAGTATCTCTCACAGTGCAGACCTGTTGACAGTGTTGAAAGCCTTCTTAAAGTCAAAAGCTGCAAACACCTTTCGTTTTCTTCCTAAATAACGTTGAATCACAGAGTGAAGAACAAACATATTGTCTACAGTGGAGTAACCTTTTCTAAACCCAGCCTGTTCTTCAACAATCACGTTGTTAACCTCTGCCCATGAAGGCAATCTGTCAGTGAGAATGGACATGAACACTTTGCTGACCACATTTGTGATAGAAATACCTCTATAGTTGTCAGGGACATGTGAATCACCCTTCTTGAAAATCGGCAAAATGATTGACTGTTTCCAAGAATTAGGATACTGTCCCTTGGAAAAAATAGAATTGAGTACTATAGTAAACATCTCTAACACTGGCTCTGGAATGCACTTTATCATCTCTGTTGTAATGTCGTATATCCCTGCAGATTTGCCTCTCTTTAATTTACTGATAGCACACTTAACTTCATCTTTAGTTATGTCAGAATCCAAATATCCCAACTCGGCCTCTGCTATGCTTAAAATATTACCATCTATCGTTTGTGTTATTCCTTATCACACACTAATAAAAGATCGCGAATGTAATGTTTCCAAATTTCTACCTTAATAGGGCATTCAACATACAGTTTAGAATTAATTTGTCGCATTTGTTTCCAACATTCAGCGGAATTAGGCAGACTGGTAAGCAACGCTTGAATCGTGCGTCTTCTGTACCCTGCTTTCTTCTCTCTCATAAGCTTTTGATAAACTTTTCTTTGCCCCATATGCAGCTGCTTATGTGCAAAAGCATTCGTACGAATGTAACAACGATAGAAAAATCACAAATTATGTTTGGCCACAACACAGTCATTGTCAAACCAGTTCACAGTTCACAGTAATTTATTTTGCCAAGTCACATCATTTAAAAAACGAGCACGAGGAAAACTAAGTGACGAAGGCTAAAAGAAACAAAACAAAAAGCCAAACGCACGCATCGCTTACACACCCTAACACGCCGTTTATACAAAAAACATATGAACATTAATACCCCATGTACCTCACTCACGACACACACGCAGCTGCACACAGACAAGAGATAAGACTGCACCTGGAACCAAAGGGTTAACTGGTAAATGGTGCAATATACAATGAACAGTTAAAGTTACTATTTAAGAACTGTTGACAAAGATGTACAAACTAAGAATAATACACACCCCCCCCCCCTTTTAAGTGACTGACGAATACAAAAAGACAATAAATAATACATATGGACAGAGACACGACCACTGAGACGTACCCCCGCCCCCCCCCCCCCCCCCCATCCCACCCCTCGTCAATACACAAAAAGTATACAATAGAACAATACAAAAACAACCCTGCACAAGTGAAAGCTACAAGAAGACCATCTCTCCCCCCCCCCCCCCCCACTACACTCAGTAGCAGATCATATGCCCCATGGCTGGCTGTAGCGTGGAAAATAGTAACCCGTGGAAAACAGTGACGGAAGTCATCGCAGAGTTATCTGCGAGGGACGTGCTTTATGCAATTTACCGCTCCTGCACCTGTTCTTCGCATGGAATATATTCCGACAAACGACGCATTAGTTGCTTTACGATGTTTTGGTGCATTTGTGTAGTTTAACACATGATGTAGCGTTCAAAAAAGTTTTTCCCCGTGTAAAGCCGTCTCCCCTGCCGGAAATAATATGGGAGTCACCTCCCTGTAGTCTGTTTGTAGTCTGGTTTTATAAAACGCGACCGTTGACTGACTTGGCACGCCCGGGGAGCTATGCTAAGATCCGGCCGCGTAAATATATCTGCGTTTTGTGACAAACGTCTTGCTCGGCGGTACTGTACTCCATGCACCTTAACGGTGCGCGTGATTCGGGTGTAATCTTAAGCTAAACGACGTTTATTGGCGCTGCTGAAATGGTCGAAGTCGGAAACATTCGGAACGTCGTTTAGCTTAAGATTACACCCGAATCAGGCGCACCGTTAAGGTGCATGGAGTACAGTACCGCCGAGCAAGACGTTTGTCACAAAACGCAGATATATTTACGCGGCCGGATCTTAGCATAGCTCCCCGGGCGTGCCAAGTCAGTCAACGGTCGCGTTTTATAAAACCAGACTACAAACAGACTACAGGGAGGTGACTCCCATATTATTTCCGGCAGGGGAGACGGCTTTACACGGGGAAAAACTTTTTTGAACGCTACATCATGTGTTAAACTACACAAATGCACCAAAACATCGTAAAGCAACTAATGCGTCGTTTGTCGGAATATATTCCATGCGAAGAACAGGTGCAGGAGCGGTAAATTGCATAAAGCACGTCCCTCGCAGATAACTCTGCGATGACTTCCGTCACTGTTTTCCACGGGTTACTATTTTCCGCGCTACACTGCCTCTGACATTTTTTACCGTACCTAAAATCTCTCCCCATTGGTTCGGGAGCCCGGAGTAAACAACCCGTAAATTCATCTACTGCTGTATCAATATCAAAATCGACGGAACCAACCAATTCCATCAGATCAGACTGTTTCACATACTTCGTCAAACCCTCACAAAAGTGTCTCTCACTATCTGGTTGCCATATGTATGTTTTACATAGAAGCTCTGGGGAACATCATCTGTGATAGTAGGGCGACCTTCAATACACAATTCCAAATAAAGGTGGGATGTCAATACGTTCTCCTTCACAAACAAGGACTTACAGTATTCACCAACTCACATGACACCAAAAAGTAATCGAGGACACTATTTCCTGTAGCTGAAATGTATGTATAATTTCCTTTCCTATCACCGTGAATACAACCATTAATAATGTACAAATCAAAACCGAGGCAAACCAACGTGAGCGCAGTACCATAATCATTAAAAACACCATCTAGAGAATTTTGAAAGTCGTACTGAGTATCAAACCGTTCATCAGTATATTCAGAAGAGTTGCCGTTATTTAGATTTCCTGTTCGAGCATTGAAATCTCCACATACCATCACCAAACAATCGGGGTAGTCGGAGTATACTTGAAGCAAACACGTTTCACACTTCGGAATACCGCTGGTCACATTAGCCGTCAAATAGTAAGGGGAATCCATACGAGGCAAGTAAACGCATACCAAAATAACTTCTCTATAGCAGTAAAGAAGATTCTTACTGACCTTGAAAATAAGAGTATTATCAAAGCGGCATGGAACCGCAGTTACAAAACGAATAACAGCGTGGCTAACGCAACATATAACCCTACCTGACCTCCGACCTCTCTCTGAAAGCTTTCGAGCAGGATCAACAAAACGAACAAAATGCTTATTCATAAACACATTTTTCAACTGTTCGACAAAAGTCTCCACCAGACAAACAAAATGAAATCGAGAGAGATAATTTAGAAAGTCAAGGTCATCAAATTGGTCAGAATGCCATTGAAATTCCAGGACAGGAAGTTTAACGTACCTACTCTATTGTGGCAGTCTGACGTGACACGGCCTTGACCTCCCCCCTAGGCGACGGCGGCGTTTGCTTGCGATCTTGCCCTGGCTGTATAGTGAACATTGAACTCTCTCCTTTTCATCGTGAATGAAGATGAACAATTATCGTGACTTTATTAAGAATTGATACTGGCTGGTCATTTTAAATTTTGCTAATCAATGAAGAAGTAATTTAGGATTTGATTTTGCATGTTTTGCATGAAGATTCTAGCCCTGGCTGCCGATCGCGTCTGGACGCGGTCGTGTTTCTCCCGTCGGTCGGGCACAACGTGCAGCTGGCCACCTCTGAAGTAGGCGTGATTGCCTGCCTCTTTAGCTTCTCTCAGCTGTCGGCGCTATTGCTCCGTCCTGTCGCACGAGACACCTATCCCCTGAGCCTTTAACGTATCCCTACACCCGAGGATGGCGAACTTGTCGGAGCTTCTGTTGAGGCAGGCAATCAGGGGTCGAGTCTTGTCCGGCGAAGGTTTCCCAATGCGGTGGGCTCGGCGTATGTCCCTCTGTTCCAGACTTGTGGACAGGACATCGATGACGAGATCGAGAAACTTTTGCTCACAATCTCGGAAGGACTCTTCTTGCCGCTCAGGCACGTTTGTAGAGTATAGCATTGTCCATGCGAGAGCGTCGTCCCTGGCCTTCGATTCTCTACTGCCAGCCTGTCTTCGAGATGATCTATCCACTCTTTCTGTGATTCGAGCTTATTCCTAACCTCCTTTAGTTCGTCTTGGAAGTCTTGGAGCTTGCGTTGCAGGCCCTGCACTTCACCCCGTAGCACTTTCATTTCCTCTAGGATCGCTGCTGTTGCGTTCTCCTATCTTCTGTCCCAGTCCCCGTTGAGTGCTTTCAGTGCCGCTTCCAGGTCTTTCATCTCGATCCCAGGTCCCGGATTCTCCTCTACGGTGCCTGACAGGAGGAGGAAGAAGGAGAGGTCGTGATGGTTCTGTATACGGGTTCCGCCTGCTCCCATGTCGCCAATAAGCGTTGCGCCTGCTCCCAGGCAGTGAAAAAAGTGAACTGGCGAATCGCCTATCCAGCAGTCGTTCATCAGACAGCGAGAAGCACGTGGGAGTGTACAGTTCATGAAGTGCACACTTTCCGTCCCTATGGCGGCCGTGCATGACATCATCGCGCCTAGCCCCAAAGCCGCCAAGTTCAAAACGTCAGAGACGTCGTCCACTGCAGAAGTGTTTTGTTGCGCTCTCGTAAATCTCGACTTGTACTGTGTTCCCTTGTGCGGTTTGAAGCAGAGTAATCCTTGTTTACTCACATCAGCTCTACAGAGATGGCCACGTAGGTGTTTTGTAACTCATGCTGTGCAAATTCTGAACTTTTTAAAATTTTACCGTCATCGCCTGTTCAGTTTCGACGTTTCGTGACTCGGCTTGGGCGGGCGGTGTACGCTGTGCTTGGAACTGACTCGTACCAAATTACCTGCCACAGCAGGTGTGAGAGGGACGCGAATATGTAGGTTCTGAGACTCTTCTGTGTGTAGATCACACTACTGGGGTATTTCTAGCACTCCTGCTTAAATACTATTGTGACGTGCGATTTTCCCCTGTGCCCTTCGTATAAACGGAATCAGACTTGTTCACCCGCCTTCGCTGATCGGAGATAACACATATTTGGAATCTCTTGCTGTGTTTATTATTGAACGATTGTTTAGAAGGCTTTTTCCGTATTTTGGCGAGTGCAGTGTTTATTTTGCACTCTAGGGGAGATTGTGTGTGGTGGTGTTATTGGGGTTTTTGGTGTGTGTTTTTCCTCCTCTTTTCCCCTTCGGTTTTGGTCAACACTCGCTTTGAGATGCGTATTGACCTCGAAGCATACCGTGCAAGAATTGGAATTCATGCAGGGCGTGCTGTTGGCGGTGAACTACATGTGAGCTGCAACTCGCTGAGTGATGTGCAAGCATGAGCTAGCATCTTCACTGTTGTGATCATGCTTGGCGTGGTTGTATGTATGTATTTTGTATTTTGGTTCTTATATAGCGCCAATCTCACACCCAAAGGCATGCTCAAGGCGCTCAACACGTTCACCCTTTGAATAAAAGAGTTTTTAGCTGTGACTTAAAAGTCTGTATTGAAGGAGATTTCCTCAGTCTGTCTGGGATATCGTTCCAGAGTTTTGGTCCAGCATACGAGAATGCTCTCTCCCCAGATCTCTTGGTGTTGTAGCGTGGCACATGGAGTAATGACTGCGCCGAAGATCTGAGATCCCTCACAGGCTTATAAGTCTTGAGAAGCTCAACCAGATACAGCGGGGCCAAACCATTGACGCACTTGAACACATGACACAGTGTTTTGAACACAATACGTTGGTGGACAGGCAGCCAGTGTAGCTCTCGAAGGATGGGTGTTATGTGAGAACGACTAGGTGGACGTGCTGCGGTGTTCTGCACCTGTTGAAGTCTTCGGAGATATTCTTGGGTTTCACCTAGCAGAAGGCTATTGCAGTAATCAAGATTAGACATCACCAACGTCAATACAAGAGTTGTGGCCGATTTTTCAGTCAGGCATTGTCTGATACTTGAGATACGTCGGAGCTGCCAGTAGGAAGAAGATATCGTTCTGCTTACGTGTGGCCCCATAGAAAAATGCTCATCGATCTTTACGCCAAGATATGTCACACATCTTGACGAGGGCACCTCGACTCCCGAAATGGTTCTTGGACTTGAGGGAGAGAGAGAGAGAGAGAGAGAGAGAGAGAGAGAGAGAGAGAGAGAGAGAGAGAGAGCTTAGCAAACGAGAAATCCAAAGCGACAAAACGTGACAAAAAGCTACGCACATGGCGAATCAGATGATATTTCATCGTTGGAACAAAACAAAATTATCTAATCCGACAAGATGAAAGGTGGAGGAGGAATATTTCCTGTTGGGCGGAGAGCTAAAGAAGGAAAAGAAAGATGAGGAGCCAGAAGAGTGGAGATGAATGAAACAGTGGTGGGGACAGTCGATAGCAACGATAACAGAATGAGATACACACATGAAAACTAAGAAAAGGAAATGAATGGATGGACCATTCAGTGAAGAATGCGCACTATATAATTTCTGTTGAGGCAAAATAAAGCCCACATGAAGAGACCAGTGTAGGATTTTAAAACGATCCCTTGTCCACACTGGAAGGAAAAGGATCATCATTCTTGCTTACTTAGATAGGACGAAAACTGGTTAAACCTCAGTTAACCACCATGAACATCCATGTAGCAGAAATGCATATGTACCTGCACATGTACAATGATGTAGGACAGGATAAAATGTCTGTATATACGCGATTTTGTTCTGTTGCTTTGCTGAGGGTTAATATTGAAGTTATGTCCACATCTCATCTACATATGCAAGGAGCGTGCGGAAGAGGGAAAACACAGCTTTATTTTGGTTCACTATGTTTTGTATTTTATCCTTCTGAGTTTGGGCTACATGATATAAAAACAAACCTCGTGTCAAATTAGAGGAGGCACAATCTTTAAAATCCACCAAAAGGGCATAGTACGATGGATGAATGGATAGTGTATTAAGGCTTTCAGCCTTTGTAGGCTATGTGAGGCCATTAAGCATGATAATTACTGGAACAGTTTAGAGTGAACGCCAATCAAGTCACGGTGTCCCTAGTTATTCGCCTCTTACGAATCGCATAGGGAGACGTTGTGAGTCAATTCTTATCCCGAACCCACAGGGGAATGCATCATACGAAAAAGATGACACGATCAGACGAATGAATAGTGTATTAGATCTGCGCACTGAAAGTCTTCAAACCCCTCTGCAGTTGTTCCTCTCACTGAGAGGATCGTAACCAAAAATATGAGTTCCTGGGCAAAACCTCTTACCATTAAGGAGGGAAATCCCGCAAATTGCACCACAATCTCAACTCCCCCCCCCGAGCGAGCTGGGAAATGAAGTAATGCTTATCCGTCAGATATCCTTGGTGCAAGTGATCATTCTAGATCTTTCCAGGAAGGGACCTACGGGTTGAGGGAAATGGCGCTGCTAGTCCTGTCCAGGCCGGCCTTGTTTCGACCTTCCACAGCACTTGCATTTATGTTTAGAGGAGCCATTAGAACAAAATCGATACTGAGCGGGAATTTTATTTTTTGTCCCTTCGAAATACGTCCAGGTCAGAGAAGATGGATTCAGGATCTGGGGCGGGATGTTGTCTGAGCAATGTCGGATCGGAAATGCCTCCCCACTCTGCCAGGGATTTGCCATAGCGACTGTCTCCGGACTTGATGGAGCGTGATCGCATCCGCTTTGTCGAAAGACCGGCTTCCTGCAGGAATGGACTGGGCACGGAAACGAACATGAGCCTATGCTCAGACCTGACGTATTTTAGGGCTCAGCCCACAAGGGTTTCCAAAGCACGTGACGCAGGAGCAAAAGAAATGTTCAGACAATGAATGGTCGTTACGTTCGATAAAATATGGCAGGTTTCACAAGTGCCATGTTGGCTTAAAAAGGAAGTTGATACCACCCCCCCAACCCCCACCCCCCTACAACAATTATGCATACAATTTTAAGCTATATAGCAGCTCATCTTCGACTGTGTTGAAATGAGGGATCAAAATGTATTTTGCGGTCATTTACCACCAAAGAAAATAAAGCGTCCGATTAAAAAGCTTACGGAAGGCAATTGTCACCAGAACCTGTTCCTCAAGTGTGAGTATTCCACTCGAAAAACCATTCAGTTGCTTGCCATGCAACAATAAACTACGTAATTTGAAATAAAACACGGCTCTGTGAACCGTCAGTAAACCAAAGTGGTTCAACCGCGCTGATTAATTTTCTAATGACTAGGCGGTAAAGACCTGCGCCAAAGCAGCAAACGTAGAAGTGCTTGATTCTAAGGTGGGACTCGCCACCCAATTGGTGGGTGCTCGAACCGTTCACTTTAATAGTTACCCGTCGGTCATCCGGGCACTCTATTTTTTTATTGTAGAAGCATCTTTACTTTCTAAGAAACATACAGCCAGGCTGCGCATAGATGTGTCCCAGTTACCTTTGAAGATTTCCCCCCGCTGTAGCCTCACAGGAAACGAGGCTGTTACAGGTGTGGAGAAAGACAGTATAACCTTACACAAGGATGTGCCCAATGTATCCGCGCTGCTTTGAACGCCGCACTCGCGGGCCGCGAGCAGCTTTGTAGTCTGAGTTTCACGCAGTCTTCAAAACAAACATCTCTGCATACCTAAACACCGTACGTAACGTAATGCGGTGTCATGTAATGTAGGGTAATGAATTGTGATGTTGAGATGAGACGAGACGGGACGAGACGGGACGGGATGTGGATGTGGATGTGGATGATGTGATGTGGTGTGATGTGGTGTGGTGTGATGTGATGTGATGTGATGTGATGAGATGGGATGGGATGGGATGGGATGTGATGGGATGGGATGGGATGGGATGGGATGGGATGTGATGTGATGTGATGTGATGTGATGTGATGGGATGGGATGGGATGGGATGGGATGGGATGGGATGGGATGGGATGGGATGGGATGGGATGTACCGAGCTGAGATATACAACGGAAGCTATTTTGTTTATATTTGTATCTATCCCATGTGAAGGAGCGGAGGACAAACACTACAGTAAAACTTTTGTGTGTGTTTGAATATGTATATGTTAGTCATTCTGAATTCAAAGAAGATGTATTTTAGTGCTGCGCTCATCTTTGTAGCCCTGAGTCATGTACCTCATGAAATCATCACGACTCCATAATCCTATCAGGAAATGCTTTCCAGAGGCCTGGGTGATGTGTCACTTGATATAATGTACTTTATGTTTTCAAATATATCATGGACTTCCGCATTGTCAGTGTTTGACATATTCATAGGATTGCTGATCATGTTAAAATATTAAAAATAGCCAAGGGAATAAACAAAATGACTGTGATCCTAGATAAAATACACAACGCAATGTAATTTTTCTGGTCGTTTATGTAAGCAAAGATGTGTGAACAGGCGTGAAAAACAAAGCTATAGTACGAAATACAGTTTTCGAGGTAACGCTATGTAAGGTTATCAGAGCACTAAATCACGTGTATGCTGTCCTCATCTTTACATAAGTTTTAAAAAGTAGTCAAAGGTGCCATAAATGAACATGATGTTTTTTTCTGGAATGTGCACAAATAAAGAAATGATATTGTGGCTGAAGCATATCATTTTGCCATTCCTCGTACTTTAGCCTCGCTTTCTCGTCACTGTCACGTGGTTATATAAAAACGGAGACAGATAAAATGAAATTCAAGACGAAATGAAAGGCATCAACTTTCAATCAACATGTTTTTGTCAGGCGCAAGAGATAAACATGGGGCGCGTTTGTTAGGCGTAGAATCTCGAGAGAATTTTGAGGGCTAGGCGTTGCTGACGTTTCTCGCTCATAAGGAGACACTCGCCGTGAAGGAGAGAGGCCGAGGGAGCTCCCTCGCTCCCTCGCTGCGTCCCGCTGCAGAGGCCCGGATGAACTAAAATTGCGAAGACCGTGCCAATTGGGTTACCGCTGATAGACGGCAGTGCCTGTAATGTGCTTCTCATTGTCCGAGAATGGAAAAGTGTACGTACACGGAAGAATATGCTGTTCGAGTGTTCATTTGTATATTTTGAGGAGTAGGTGTATATGTCATTTCTGGACATACACTGCCGAGAAAACTGTTATCGTTTGCAAACACGCAACACCGTACACGTACATTCTATGAATTATGTCCCTTGAATTGTTCGAGATAAATCGAGGCACATTTTCAACAAAGTCGTTTACAACTGAACCCGGGTTGCTTTTTTTTCGTTGAATAACTTCCCGTGCTATTCGAGATGTCACCATGGTGTGTTCTATCGAATGAAAAACTGCTGTGATATCTGTATCGTTAGTTATTTGTCTATCGGCAACTTCTTCACCGACTCTCGCGCCAGGACACAGCCATGTTCTCTCGGACTTCCTGCTTGCCAATTGATGAATGGCCGTTACTTTTTTGGACGTCTCGCTCGCCCTCGGTTAGCCCCCGAGACGAGCAACTTGCCTAACAAACGCGCCCATGGGCACGTACATGAGAGACCACTTTGCCTGACGAAGACATTTTAGTTGAGAGTACGTGTTTAAAATCTTTTCTTTACTTACGTTTCACCTGCCACCACTTGTGACCGTGCATGAGAAAACGAGGATAAATTAGTTAAGAAAACTGACAACATGAGACATTTAAACCACAATACAATTCTTTAATTCATGCTTACTCCAGAAAACACCCCCAGCATATTCATGGCAGGACATTCTTATGCTACTCTTTTTTTTTGGTAGTGATGTAACAATCTGAAAATGCACACGTAACTTAGTGCGCTTTAAACTTTACTGAGTGGTTTATTGAAAACATTTTGTCGGACTTTAGCTTAGTTTTTCATGCACGTTTATATTTAGTATTAAAAATGATCAAGAACTGTGTCTTGCTCTGCATCTTTGATAGGGAACTATGCTTGCCGAGCAGTTTTCCTTCTTTAGACTATGGGGTTTCTCTGCAACTCTAAGTTCAGTTTAAACATTGAACATCACTATATGAGTACGAAACATCTTTATTACGCATGTGTTTGTCTTGCAAAGCAGTTTGCCACAGATTAAGGATCGACTTTGCGCTGTTGTGTACAGCTGCTTCAAATTACTTCTAGGCACGTGCGACTCACAGCTTGTCATGGTTGCTCGGATAGCACACACTCAGAAATCATGACGCACGCGCACAGGCGTCACAGCTAGGAATGTTACTTGGACATCATTATTTCGACGTATTCCTATATCGCATCCATCTGTAATGGCTATGGTCTTCTCACATGTGGCAAGTTTTGTTGAAAGGACAGAACATGTCTTTGTAACCGGTAAAACAGCTAAATGAGAACTAGGACTCGGGGAGGGGAAGGGGGGGGGGGGGGGGGGCGGAGATTAAAAAAAACAGACGTGAGCATCGGCCGGAAAATGAACCCGGACCAAATGTGTGGCAGTCGATAGCGACACCACGAGGCCACGTGTATTCATACTACAATACACGTGTTGATGGCTGTCTTTCCAACTTTCCCCGTAACACCGTGCCCATCGTGATTGTGGTATTCCTTTCCATTTACAACTCTTCAACCAACCCGTTCCCCACAAACAAAACGAGGCCATCATCCTATGGTGTGAAATTACATCGCAGAGCCATTCTTAGCTTCACTCTCGGCCCAGTCATTCAATGCAGGCGATGTCTGATTTTCTTCAAACTCGATCGAGTCAGGGGTGGACCTAACGCCGACAACACGTTTTTTGTTGTTGCAATAAACTGCACACATCAGACAGATGCTGTGATGTAGACCTGTACGAGAAAATGTGATATTTAGGCGTCAGGATGTCCTACAATTGATGAAGTAGCAGAAGTCACAGAAGTTTCTTGTTGAGAGAGGTTTGGCTGCCGTCAGCCATGTGGATGGACACGAGTCTCTCGCTACGTCACAAGCAGGAGCCCATCTGATTGGGTGTTCGAGGAAGTGTATGAGGGTCATGAAAAAAATAGAACGCGTTCCTATGGGGCAGGAACTCGACATCATACTGCTTTTGGGATTTGCAAGCGCGATAGTTCCAATGGAAACGGCATGGTTCCGAGAAAATCACCACGTTTGAGCAAGACCGAAACATTGGTAGTGACTTGCAAGTGCGATGTTCCCATGAATATGGCATAGCTGCCAGAGATGTTTCCCATGAATAGGGCATAGCTGCCAGAGATGTTTCCCATGAATATGGCATAGCTGCCAGAGATGTTTCCCATGAATAGGGCATAACTGCCAGAGATGTTTCCCATGAATAGGGCATAACTGCCAGAGATGTTTCCCATGAATAGGGCATAACTGCCAGAGATGTTTCCCATGAATAGGGCATAACTGCCAGAGATGTTTCCCATGAATAGGGCATAACTGCCAGAGATGTTTCCCATGAATAGGGCATAGCTGCCAGAGATGTTTCCCATGAATAGGGCATAACTGCCAGAGATGTTTCCCATGAATATGGCATAGCTGCCAGAGATGTTTCCCATGAATATGGCATAGCTGCCAGAGATGTTTCCCATGAATAGGGCATAACTGCCAGAGATGTTTCCCATGAATAGGGCATAGCTGCCAGAGATGTTTCCCATGAATATGGCATAGCTGCCAGAGATGTTTCCCATGAATATGGCATAGCTGCCAGAGATGTTTCCCATGAATAGGGCATAGCTGCCAGAGATGTTTCCCATGAATATGGCATAGCTGCCAGAGATGTTTCCCATGAATAGGGCATAACTGCCAGAGATGTTTCCCATGAATATGGCATAGCTGCCAGAGATGTTTCCCATGAATATGGCATAGCTGCCAGAGATGTTTCCCATGAATAGGGCATAGCCGCCAGAGATGTTTCCCATGAATAGGGCATAACTGCCAGAGATGTTTCCCATGAATAGGGCATAACTGCCAGAGATGTTTCCCATGAATATGGCATAGCTGCCAGAGATGTTTCCCATGAATAGGGCATAGCTGCCAGAGATGTTTCCCATGAATAGGGCATAACTGCCAGAGATGTTTCCCATGAATAGGGCATAACTGCCAGAGATGTTTCCCATGAATATGGCATAGCTGCCAGAGATGTTTCCCATGAATATGGCATAGCCGCCAGAGATGTTTCCCATGAATAGGGCATAGCTGCCAGAGATGTTTCCCATGAATATGGCATAGCTGCCAGAGATGTTTCCCATGAATATGGCATAGCTGCCAGAGATGTTTCCCATGAATATGGCATAGCTGCCAGAGATGTTTATATGTGTTTACTGAATCAAAATTAGCTTGGCTAAGTTGAAAAGAAGTAGTCTCTGCTACTGCACGACTTTGCTTGTAATATATAAGCGAGGCAGGTCCACAGCGACAGTTGCCCGACGGCACCAGATCTCATGTGCTCTATTTGGTAACTTCAGGAAAGTTTGCATAAACATAAGGCGGCTAGGCCACAAAAAAGTAAAGAAGAGAACGTAGACAAGTGCGTTGGCTTGCGAATGCAACTCGGGCTGGAGTTTCGAAAACAACTCGTAACAGTGACTCCTGGGTTGCAGTGCCTCGAGTCCATACATTTTGTTTGAGGCTCTCAACTCCCGCGACTCCGGTTATTTTTGTCTCCGGGAGGAACAGAGCAAAAATCAAACGCTGAGTCCTGTGGAAAGCCTGTGAAGAAAATCTTTATTCCTCGCTCCGGGAGAAATGGTGCAGCATTCTCCTTTCTGCGAGCAGCACTAATAGTCCTGAGGCCAAGCAGCTCTATCAGCCCTAGAAAAAGGAAGTGTCGGCTACAAGTTTATACCAAAAAGTTTTGACATATTTTGAAAGAAGACACCTAGTACATGACATTGTGAGATACTCTAACTTTGGGTAGAATCTAAATAATGAGATTTTTCTGTTTTTGAAATTCGTTTTTCACGCAAACAGGTAAAAAGTCTTTACAACAAATAAAATTGTGTTTTAACTTGTTATTTTCCCCTATTAAAGTAAGTAGGCATGCTCAAATATTACAATAATTCATGTATTGGAGTATGTTAGTGATTTTAGGTTTAGTAAGCAATTAATTAAGAATAAAAAACTTGTTTGACTCAAATCATTTGAGTTGCCTCCCTTGATGATAGTCAACATACGTAGCAATGTGCACAGACCACCACCTATTCCTTCTGCACATCTCTTGGTTGCACAATCTCCACACAAACACAATGCTGTTGAAATCATTCCCAGACTGAATCAATGGAATCAATATCTCCTTCAAAATACATATCAGTGTCAGAACCACTACTGTCAGTGTCACTTGTGTGGTCCATGTCTTCCTCCACCAACGCCGACTGTTTGTTCACACACCCAACACATGCACACAGTTGTGTGCATTGCAGAGAGTTGCGGTGGCAGCTGCTAATAAAATATAGTTTTCTGTATAGATTATCCATTTCTCTATTTGTTTGCCAAATTTCAGGTTAAACTAATGTTAAGATCATGGTTAATTTTGTTTCCAAAAAGATCGTTACTAGCATCCACTTTGGTAAGACGCCATTCTAAGATTATCGCCGAAAATCTGGTTAAAAAAATAAAATTTGCGCACTCATTATCGCACTAAAACTTATGCGTATTTACCACTTTGTTCATTTTTCTACGTTAAATCTGTATTCTGGGGATTGTTTGAGCCTAAGATCATGTTCATTTGTTTTGATCATATACCTCCTACCTATACTGACTTTCTTTGGACATTATTTATTTTCCCTAGACTGCCCCTTTAACTTGGTTTTGTGCAACAAGCAACACTATTTTCCTCACATGATTATGGTGTAAATAGACCTCAAATGATCAATCAGGCAATCAATCAACTAGTTTTTACTAAAATGTAACGAAAGTATAACGTTCAACTTACTTGTACGAGTTTTTCTGGAGCTCAAGTCCCTGTCGATTTGCTTTTTTTAGACTTAGTCTTTCTGCACACAATACAGACAGGAGGCAGGGTATGCTCGCTTCTGGTAGTCGATTCTCGGCTGTTCTGTCCTTGTGGTCTCATTTTTTTCCTCGGTGAAACAGCTCCCGCAGCTTTACCCTTCTCAACGCGACGCTGCGCGCCTGTTCGATTCTTCGTTTGTTTGTGAAACGATTGTAACATTACATTACAGGTGAAGCAACGCGTTTCACTTTCAGGCTTTGATTGTAAAGCAAGAAGTTTCTCAGCTATCACACGTTCTTCGCCGTCTAAAGTACTCCACTGCTTGCTTGACCATATGGTGGTATTCCACTTAATCTCTGTGAAACTCGCTAAATCTAGAGACGTTATGTCTTCGCAGCAGTGCAAAATGCACTTGTTTAGAAACGCGTATGCAAGGGACGCAACTCCGAATCTGGTAGACGTTTTTTATAGTTTTTTTGCCAGCTTCTTTTAATTATCATACGTTATTTAGATTGATTTGAAAGTTAGATTGTACAAAATATCAACAAAGAATATTCCCTTAACCCATGAGAACAAATATTTTTTGGTATGAACAACTATCCGAAGCTTTTGAACGATAGAGCTGCTTGGCCTCACGACTATAAACCCGTGAATGACGTCAGACGCGGCTGTTTGAATTCATATTTGAACCAAGCTGCCTGCTTCAGGACTGCTCTTTGTTATAAACTACACTGCAGTTGACAAAGTGCGGTTCTCAGTCGTGTGTTAAAACAAAGACCACCTTTCTAAAAGAAAACGGGACAGAGGAACAATACATTTAAAGATGAAAAAGTTGTTATCAGGCACAACAGGCGCAGATAAGTATAAAGATGAGTTAAATTTTTACTTGTTACACTTGATAAAGCCTTTCAAGTCTCATATCATTTACTCTGTCTTATTTCTAAAGATTGCCTTTATTGAAAAATACGACTAGGTGCTGCACTTGTCACATGTGCGTGTGTAAATGCGCGCGTGCATGTGAGTGTGTGTGTGTGTGTGTGTTAATATGTATATGTATGTGTGTGTGCGCGCGTGCGTTGATATGTGTGTATTTGTGTATGCACATGCGCATGCGCGTGTACGCGTTTTTGTAGATATTTAGGTGTTTATGTGTGATTGAGTGTGTCTGTAAACAAAGATGTCTCGTGTTCATTTCTTCCATTGCGTCCAGGTTTGATCAAATCTGAAAATTCATTTAGGCAACAATATTTGACACGATTCCAATAACGAAGAAAGAAAAAACAATGGCAACGAGTATTTTACGAAGAAATCAACAGAAGCCACGACCTGCTCAGCAGGGCAGTTTTCCGAAATAGTAAACATCATCCTTAATAAGAGTGGCAGTTAATCGCAACAGCATCCCTCATATTTTCAATGTCAGAGCAGCACATTATGATGAACGATATGAGATTTTCAAGGCGAATCTGAGAAATTTCACGGGCTGCACATTATGTCGCATTCTTGCCACTATCTTAAAAAAAACCCAAGTAAACCTAACTTCTCCGTGCAGGTGATGGAGATGAGAGATAAGTGATTCCTACGTGAAAAGATTCCGTCTGATATCGGGGATGACTAGTGAGCACGTTGCGCAGTTGTGCACTGAAAAACTAGTGCAGGGCGACAGTTGCCAGACGGTAGGAACGGTCTTACTGACGGCCCTGCACACGTATGCAACAAGCATGAGTAAAATCCCATTAGCTCTGGCGTGCATGGCTGCAAAGCAAACGGGACCGGGCCAGGCACTGGTGCAGGTACATTTTTCCCTCCTCCAAAAATCCCTGTCGTATGGAGAAGTCACAGAAACAAAAAGTCTGGAAGGCTGCTTCCTCCTGGCATTGGTCTGGGCGGAAAATTTTCCCCAGCGTAAAAAAAGTCTGGAAGGCTGCTTCCTCCTGGCATTGGTCTGGGCGGAAAATTTTCCCCAGCGTAAAAAAAGTCTGGAAGGCTGCTTCCTCCTGGCATTGGTCTGGGCGGAAAATTTTCCCCAGCGTAAAAAAGGCCTGGAACCGAAGAAGCCCCGCCACAGCAGCTCAAGAAAGTGCGCGTCGAGTGAGAAGGGTCAAAGAAGACGAGGATAACGCGAAGAAGAAGCTACCATCAGCAGTTGTTTCTTTTTTCTTTTCTTTTTTTTTTTTTTGGGGGGGGGGGGGGGGGGGGTATTTGAATTCTGCTAATGGTAGCAGTGTTTTGGACGAGGGAAAAAATAGACAACTGGAGATATGTCAAAATCGTATCGATGTCGCCTCACATCCGCTGTAAGCCAGCAAATATGCCGTGTTCACTGCCGTTCTGGCGTCACCTTTTTATGCCGTTAATGTAATATCAAGAACAGACTAAGACTACGATGGTGCAGGAGACCTGAGTGGGAGCATTCTAGTCCACTAGAGACTTCGCCTGCGGGAGAAAGAGTCTCTAACACAGTTCATATCACGTGATGGAAGGATTCCGTCCGGAATATGCATGAGGAGGTCACAGGAGAGGCTTGCGGGATAGCTCTCTGCTCCCTGACATACGCCGTTAAAGTAGTTGTAAGACTATTTGCACAAAACTCATAACTTACGCTTGTTGAGGCAATAAACAAGCGTTTATTCGATAAAATAAAATGTTTGTGTTGAAGTGGAAACAAGTTTTGACATCTGAATGATTTCTGTACAAAGTGGGGAAAAATAGCATCCAGAACGAACAATGTTTGGCGCAGTGCTATAATGCGAAGGATCAAGTCTATTACGCGTTTATTGCGAACTGCGCCAGAATCACTACTGACTCGGGTTCACAGAATGAAGTGGGAGCACTGCAAACAACACTAGGTGTATTCGGGGTCCTACTCTGTGAGCTGGGCAGACTGTGACAACCTACTCTGTGAGCTGGGCAGACTGTGACAGCCTACTCTGTGAACTGGGCAGACTGTGACAGCCTACTCTGTGAACTGGGCAGAGTGTGGCAGCCTACTCTGTGAACTGGGCAGACTGTGACAGCCTACTCTGTGAACTGGGCAGAGTGTGGCAGCCTACTCTGTGGACTGAGCAGACTGTGGCAGCCTACTCTGTGAACTGGGCAGAGTGTGGCAGCCTACTCTGTGAACTGGGCAGAGTGTGGCAGCCTACTCTGTGAACTGGGCAGAGTGTGGCAGCCTACTCTGTGAACTGGGCAGACTGTGGCAGCCTACTCTGTGAACTGGGCAGAGTGTGGCAGCCTACTCTGTAAACTGGGCAGACTGTGACAGCCTACTCTGTGGACTGAGCAGACTGTGGCAGCCTACTCTGTAAACTGGGCAGACTGTGACAGCCTACTCTGTGGACTGGGCAGACTGTGACAGCCTACTCTGTGAACTGGGCAGACTGTGACAGCCTACTCTGTGAACTGGGCAGACTGTGACAGCCTACTCTGTGGACTGGGCAGACTGTGACAGCCTACTCTGTGAACTGGGCAGAGTGTGACAGCCTACTCTGTAAACTGGGCAGACTGTGACAGCCTACTCTGTAAACTGGGCAGACTGTGACAGCCTACTCTGTGAACTGGGCAGACTGTGACAGCCTACTCTGTGAACTGGGCAGACTATGGCAGCCTACTCTGTACACTGGGCAGACTGTGGCAGCCTACTCTGTAAACTGGGCAGACTATGGCAGCCTACTCTGTGAACTGGGCAGACTGTGACAGCCTACTCTGTGAACTGGGCAGAGTGTGGCAGCCTACTCTGTAAACTGGGCAGACTATGGCAGCCTACTCTGTGAACTGGGCAGAGTGTGGCAGCCTACTCTGTGAACTGGGCAGACTGTGACAGCCTACTCTGTGGACTGGGCAGACTGTGACAGCCTACTCTGTGAACTGGGCAGACTGTGACAGCCTACTCTGTGGACTGGGCAGACTGTGACAGTCTACTCTGTGGACTGGGCAGACTGTGACAGTCTACTCTGTGAACTGGGCAGACTGTGACAACCTACTTTGTGAACTGGGCAGACTGTGACAGCCTACTCTGTGAACTGGGCAGACTGTGACAGCCTACTCTGTGGACTGGGCAGACTGTGACAGCCTACTCTGTGAACTGGGCAGACTGTGACAGCCTACTCTGTGGACTGAGCAGACTGTGACAGACAGGTGAGTGTCGCCTGAGGAAGCATGCATAACATTCCCGCGGGTCTTTTTTTATAACTGGGCGAACGCGCAGGAGGTATTTATGCCATAATAATCGACACGGGGTTATAAATTATACATCAAAGCAGTTACAGCCATACACATCAAGATTTTCTGCTTACGAAAAGCGCCTTTAGAATAATAGATGAATGATGCGTTACAAACTATCAGCCTTTGTAGGCTATGTAAAAACAGTGAAAATCTAAATCGGTTGAATGTCTTAAAGTGTGTGAACGAACCATTACTTCATTTTCCCAGCCCTCTATGATATGCGGACGCGATGGATCTGTTCCTAACCCTGACCCATAGGGAGAAAGCTTCTCCGGCGCTTACCGTCACTGGTGACAAAGAGGAGCAATGGCCGGAGACGCGTTGTCGTCACTTCCGGAGTTATTTGTAGAAGCCACGTGCTTTCTGCCATGTTGGTAGGAGGCGAGCGCTGTCTGCTGCTCTGCTGTGCTTCGGGAGTCGTGCAACCATGCCGACTTCTTGCTACGTGAATGATTGTTTTAACAACCAACAAAAAGACAAATAAAGAGGAGTCAAACGCTCCTACTACCGTATACCATCAGTGAAAACCAATCAAGGTCCGACTGTGCAAAGGGTGACCGAAGCCAGACGAAGAGGATGGATTTTTTTTACATACATGTAAGAGATCTAATGTAAGAGGAACTCAGCTGTGGTCGGGCTTGGAGAGAAATGGGTTCCGCCAAGCTGTATCAGTCTCAGACACACCACATGATGACAAAGACAACCACTCACTCCATACCGGCTCGGTCGTTGCCCGGGTCACCAAGGACCGCGCCCACCGTTGCACATCAGGACGGAGGTGATAAATATGCTACTGATGCCAAGAGAGACAAGATCTGAGGAAGAGAAAATTTTGCAACAGGCACATGGAACATCAGAACGTTGCATGCAGAAGGGAAAATAGAAGAGTTTACGCATGAGATGGCAAGATACCGATGGACCATTCTCGGACTTTGTGAGGTGAGATGGACGAACTTTGGGGAAACGTCAACCCATGAAGGACACAAGCTGTTTTACAGCGGTAGAAACGACAGACATGAACATGTCAGTGCGAGAAGACCAAGGTGATGACGAACAACCCTCGGGGCCTCAAAATGGAAATAAAAGTGAAGGACCAAAAACTGGAAACTGTGAACAATTTCAAATACCTGGGCTCTATCTGGTTTGGACCCTTCATCAATCACAATAGAGCCCAGGTATTTGAAATTGTTCACAGTTTCCAGTTTTTGGCCCTTCACTTTTATTTCCATGTCCAGGATAGCACAAACAACAGCAGCATTGGCAAAGTTGAAGCCAATATGGCGTGACAGAAATATCACTCTCTCGTCGAAGATCAGGCTCATGCGCACGCTGGCCATCTCCGTATTCTTGTATGCATGCGAGTCCTGGACACTCACATCTGAACTACCGAGACGGATACAAGCACTGGAAATGAGATGCTACCGCAAGATTCTGAACATCTCATATAAAGACCATGTCACGAATGAGGAAGTCAGCTACAGGATCAGGAGAGCATTTGGACAGTACGAAGACCTGCTCTCAATCGTGAAAAGCAGAAAGCTAAAGTGGTACGGTCACGTGTCAAGAGGCAGTGGGCTGGCCAAGATCATCCTGCAAGGTACCGTACCAGGTGGGAGAAGGAGAGACAGGCAGAGAAAGAGGTGGAAAGACAACATCAAAGAGTGGACTGGCTTGACCTTTGCTTATACAGCGAGCCACAGAGGATATAGATCGATGGAGGAAGATTGTCCGAAAGTCATCAGTGGTGCCTCAACAACCCATCTCAGGGTTAAGAGACTGAACTGAACTGAAGTGATCTGATCTTCGAGACACACCCGGCGAAAATGAGCAGACATCTCCCACGAATCCTCCTACGAAGAATCGATAGGCTTCCAAAGACCTATAATCCTTGAACTCTTCCAACGTGTGTGCCGATGTTCCGAATACAACATAATTAAATATTTCCATGGCACTCGTTGGCTAAATGTTCCTCAATTTCGGATCAAGTTAAAGAAATTGTCAATTCAAGCCAGAACTAAACAGCTTCTGCTGCCACTCATTCGAGCTTTACATGAAACATTATATCACACTAGCTCGATCGTCTGCTGGCGTAGTGGCTACGGTTCGATCGCGTTCGTCTGCTTGGTACGTAGGTTGTGGTTTGTTTACTTATCTGCTGTGGGTTTTGTGCAGAAATTATACGTTAAAATAGTTTAATATGTCTATTTTTGATTGATTTTGATCTAATTAACCTTTTTGCGTGCTTTAATGCCATCCTTTTGATGATCTAGCGATCATCACTCCTCAACACAGACCCGAAACATACCCCGACATATAGCACCGGAAGTTATGTAACCTACCGTCAAGGCTGTGCTGCTAATTACCATATGACCCCTAGTGAACTCTTCTCCGGCCATTGGATCTGCAAATTGCTTCCCCCTGGGTGAGGCTGTGGGACACTGGGGACGGCGCTGATCTCGTTAAGGCTGCGAGTGTCCGACATACTTGCGTCACCGGGTCTGCACTGACTAACTTGCAGTCATCCCAAGATCACGGTGAACGAATTTTGACGGTCCATTGGACTTTGTGGGGCATGTAAGGCTTTTCGTAACGAAAATCACCAGAGCTGGTTAGGGTAAAACTAATCAGGATTTTCCTAGTCATGTCTTTCATAAATCGCAAAGGGAGACACGGTGGGACTCTACTTACCCCAACCTGCAGATTAGGGAAGAAGCAGCTATCGTTGGCTTTATTAATCTGTTCCGTCGCTATTCATTTATTTATCAATTCTTATATCGAATCGCTTTTTGCTTTCAGAATTATTCATTACTTTTTGTTTAGGGCAACGTGCACTCGAACAAGATTTTCCAACTTCTTTAGTCGTTCTGAAGTAAGTAAATCGCAAGCACACGTGTGTCTGTATGTGTCTGTATGTGTCTGTATGTGTCTGTATGTGTCTGTATGTGTCTGTATGTGTCTGGCTGGTGGTTTTGTGCTGCCTTTGTGTTACTCCGCGCTTCATTCTGTTGGTCTAGAAGTGTGTGTGTGTGTGTGTGTGTGTGTGTATGTGTATGTGTGTGCGTGTGTGTGATGTGTTTGAGAGGTAGGTGTATGTGTGTGTGTACGCGT
Source organism: Theodoxus fluviatilis (assembly GCA_034096865.1). Lineage (NCBI taxonomy): Eukaryota > Metazoa > Mollusca > Gastropoda > Cycloneritida > Neritidae > Theodoxus > Theodoxus fluviatilis. The sequence goes on from JAWQFJ010000533.1 coordinate 102,534, forward strand.
GTGTGTGTGTGTGTGTGTGTGTCTGTGTGTGTGTGTGTGTTTGAGGTGTGTGTGTGTGTGTGTGTGTGTATTATGTGTTTGTGGTGTGTGTGTTGGTGTTATATGTTTGTATGTGTGTGAGTGCTTGTGTGAGCATGTGTTTGTGTGTGTGTGTGTGTGTGTGTGTGTACGTGCGTGTGTGTGGGTCTGTGTCTGTGCGTGTATCTGTGCATGAGAGTGTTTGTTTTGACTGTCTCTCACGGGACAACACCAATACCAATTATCCCTTCTTTTTGGTATTAAAAAAATCTTAATTGCATCTTCGATAGCTATAATATGGGGCCAAACAACAAAAAATGTTTCCGTCTCAAAGCACTTTAACGGACATGGCTTATTCACTGAATTTGGGCTTTCCGAGTAAGAATTTTGATGAATGGAACTCTCCGATTCACAGTTTCCCGATGTCCGCGAGTCTCAACAGCTGACAGTCTCCCATGACACCGATGCTGCATCATTGCAGGGTTGATGAAGACACATCGAGCGAACGTTGTTCTTTTACACGGCAGACTAAACGAAACTGCACAAAACTAGCGCCTTGACAGGTTCTGCCGGTTTATCTGTGTGCAACAGGTTTCCAAAACGACGTATTAGTTACGATGTGGGTGTATATGTTACAGGGAATAAGAAAATTTAGGGAATAGGCTTAATTCCTGAAATTTTAAGGGAATAGGCTTATTCCCTGTTTCAACTGGGGAGTAAGCTTATTCCCTTAAAAAATCTGGGATTTAGCTTATTCCCTGAAATGGGAGGTCATTTGTTTGGCTTATTCCCTGATTAGTTTGAAACACACAAACAGTAAGACGTGTACATTTTACCATAAATAAAGTCGATGTCAGTGAGCTTTGATCACTCTTTAAAACTTCTTTTGCTTGGAAATGAGTTCTTTCTTGACTTTTATTCACTCACTTGATAAATACAGACTGATTTCGTGAACTGTTGTCGGTGTTTGTGTTTTGATCTTTCCTCGGGCAGATTCAGTTCAATTGAAAAAGTCAGTCTAGTCTGTGATTCATATCAAGCAACATGGACGCGAAAGAACAAGTATATCTTGAGGAAGTGCTAAAAAATAAGGAGAAAGCAAATAGAATACTTATGACCAGAGATGAGTACCACAGAATTTTAGATGGTGAAGGAAGCAGCAGCAACATCAGCTACTAAAACCCAACATCAAAGGCACCTTCTAAGAGGGTATGAAATTCTTACCTGTGTGCAAGTATCCAAACTCGTTCTAAAGCGAAAGGACGAAACTGGGCAACCAAAACACTTCATATTTGTTGAGGAAATGTACGATGTTTTAAAGCGCGTCCATGTTGTCACTGGCCATGGTGGCCGTGATAAAATGTTGAAAGAGGCTGGGAAAAAGTATACAAACATAACAGAGGCCAGTGTCACTTTGTTCAAGTCTTTGTGCGTTCAGTGTCGGGGGGAAAAAAGAAGACCTACGATTAAAGGCATTGTTGTGAAACCTCTCCTGTCAAAGTCCTTTGGATCAAGATCTCAAGTGGAGTTAATTGACTACCAGTCACTTAAACAGGGAGGATACTCATGGGTTATGGTCTACCAGGAACATCTTACCAAGTTTTGCGTGCTTAGAGCCCTTACAACAAAACGACCAGCAGAGGTGGCGTACCAACTTTTAGACATTTTCCTTCTGCTCGGAGCCCCGCAAATTCTTCAAAGTTTATTGTTTGTGAGCAGCAATATTTTCATCTTGTATTTTGATCCTTGTGTATTTATGAATAAACCAATGTTTAAAGCAACAAATCTTGTATTAGTGTTTCTGTTTGTGTGCTTTAAACTAATCAGGGAATAAGCCAAAAAAATGACCTCCCATTTCAGGGATTAAGCTAAATCCCTGATTTTTTAAGGGAATAAGCTTACTCCCCAGTTGAAACAGGGAATAAGCCTATTCCCTTAAAATTTAAGGGATTAAGCTTATTCCCTAAATTTTCTTATTCCCTGTAACATATATACGTTCGACCTTGACTTCATCGAGTTTGTTATACTCAGATATTCCACATGCTGCGCCTTTACCGTTTCATTGTAGATGAAGGAACACCTGCAAGACAGTACTTTCCAACAGAGCCAGAGACAGAGCTACAGAACTACCGAGACTCTATAATCGGGTTACTGATGCTGCAAAGAGTGCAGTGGCCTGGCGGCGAGAACAGCAGTCTGTTTTGTCAGATGAGTTCATGACATTATCGAGTTTTCAAAGTAAGCCCCAAGCTCAGACTGCGTTTTAGAAAATGAGATATATTGAAAATAGAATCATGCAGTTGTTGATCGAGGACTTTATGTTTTCGCAGACACTTCCTTATGCACTGTTCGGCCATAAGCAATCTTGCAGACGGAGGTTTTTCCTTGTATCGATGTTTTGCAAATTGTAGAAGAACACACTCGGACAGACATATATTGGCAACAGTCTGTCCTTCCGCTCATGAGAAATTGAGCATCTGGTGTCAAACCAAAATTGTTCTCTCTCTCTCTCTCTCTCTCTCTCTCTCTCTCTCTCTCTCTCTCACACACACACACACACACACACACACACACAGAGGCGGATATAAGCCACAGTCTGTCCTTTCGCTTATGAGGAATTGACGATTTAGTGTCAACTCCTAAAAGTTTACTCTCTCTCTCTCTCTATCTATCTCTCTCTCTCTCTCTCTCTCTCTCTCTCTCTCTCTCTCTCTCTCTCTCTCTGTCCGTCCGTCAGCCCGCCCGCCTGCCTGCCCGCCCGTCCGTCCGTCCGTCTGTCTGTCTGTCAATCTGCCTGTCCGTCTCTCTCTCTCTCTCTTTCTCTTTCTCTCTTTCTCTCTCTCTCTCTCTCTCTCTGTATGTGTGTGTGTGTGTGTGTGTGTCTGCGTGTCTGTCTGTCTATGTGTCTGTCCGTCATTCCCTCCTCCTTCTCTCCCTACCCCCCCTCTCTGTTTTTCTGTCTGTCTGTCTGTCTGTCTGTCTGTCTGTCTGTCTGTCTGTCTGTCTGTCTGTCTGTCTGTCTGTCTGTCTGTCTGTCTGTCTGTCTGTCTGTCTGTCTGTCTGTCTCTCTCTCTCTCTCACACACACACACGCGCGCGCGCGCGCGCACGCACGCACACACACACACATACACGAACGCACGCACACACAATTTTACACGTACATGTAAAAAGATGCGAGAAATAGAGGGATTAGGGTTGGGTAATACCACCACTTTTGACCACCTTTCCTCGAGTTCCATCGACAACACCAGAAGAGACTAAATGCCGCTTATACTTACCCATGCTGCCTTTTATCCTCGGCGAGGTCAGACAAAAAAAACTTCATGTAATTCCTTTACATCTCACCGAAACACTTGGGAGTTTTCTTGTGGGGACTTCAGGAGAAGCCAGCGTTTGCCGGGGAAGCCCTGCTAACCCCACTGGAGGCTGCTGCAGGCTGTTTTTGTTCCCCCAAAAACCGGATCCGAGCTGGGATGAACAGGTGCTTAGGTCCTCTTGCCATTTCACGTCTGCGTGTTTTGCCATCCACGATTGCATGAGTCAGTTGTTCAGAGGCCGTTAATTAGACCTTGTAGAGATTCTGTCCAACAGATGTTTTCCCCCCGTGAGTTGTCTGCTCTAGTTTGAATGTTCTCTGTGAATGTTGATCTGTAATTTAGTTTCCGATGAAGTTGACGCAAGACTTGAAACAGAGCGATGGATACAAAGAGCATGCAAAGTAAAATCTGAGAATAGGATGTGGCATTAATTCAAAACAAGCCGCCAAACAGACTGTTACATCAGAAATCTGTGAACGCAGTAGTCCAACAAAAGTCTGATGCATAGCTTTGGACAGGTTCCGGCAGCATCGTCAGAATACTTGCCGTAGCTCTCGATTTTGATGTCTGTGTCATGGAACAACACCCATAGGAGATAAATCAAATTGAGACAGTGAACATTTTTTCGTCACAGATTAGTATCATTATCTCAGACCATATCACGTTCAAATGAAAAGTAAGCATATATTAGCATTCGCATTCAATAAGAAAATACAATTCCTGTGTGAAGCAGCACAGATGGAAAATGGATGATTATCAATCGGCTGGATGAAACAGAAAATCTGCAGATTGAGCTAATTATTCAGGGTCAAGTGCATCTTTGAGATAGAGTAGAACATTTCTACACACTGTAGCATTTTACAGCGCGGAAGTCACACTCTAATATCCACAAGAAGCTCAAAACGACGGAAACAACGATGTACAATGGGAAAATCGCGGGGTACAGGTCGCTGCTTACTCCACTCAAGGCGCACATGCCGCCACGTACACATCAACAGGGTCACTACTGCGAAAGAACATTTTTTACCGTGCGGCTTGTGCAGGTGCGCGTTGCTTAGCCTACCTAGTTGGCAAACGATAGGCCGGTGTCAACATGTGTTAAACATTTGACTGCCTTTATATCTGCTTTCTTCATATTGACACATGTTGACACCGGCCTATTCCTCGCAAGATCTGGCAAGGTTCCTAGCGTGAGCAACGCGCCCCAGGCTGCAGTCATTAGGCTCGAGGCACGTTCTCTTCTGTTCGATTGTTGACGTCGTCCTTGTTCCGGATTTCCGGCGGTAGTTGTCGGATAATCAGGATTAGCTATGGAACTTCCGGTGCTGAAGGTGGGCACACTCGCTGGGCACTGGGAATGGAGTGTGGAAAGTGGGCATGCTCGAACGGTTGAGATGAAGGAACAAGAGAGCCGCTACGTTGTGACCTAGCTCTGGGCGATGGACGCTAGATGTGTCAAACTGCATTCACTAGCTTCTCAAATTGGGTCACATCATCTGCCATCTTCTTTACTGTCTTCCCAACAACTTAACGATCATCTGGGTTACTTTTTTCCCAAACCGATAACGATGGAATTGAGAAAGTGTTTGCACAGTCAGTGTCATCCATGTCGAACTGTATTTCATTCGCTTCCAACATCATCAAACATCTTCGTCATTGTCTTTTCGACAACATCACGGTCATCTGGACTACTTTTTTTTAAAGCAGATAACTGTGGCATTGACAAGGTGCGCATACACAGGATCGTCAGGATTTGTAAATGAATTTGCTGCAGATGGATCAGCGACGGGAACTTGCGTAACTACTAAGTCAACTGAGTCACAACCTGTGCTCACTGGGCCGGAGGTACAGGACGACGCGCTCAGATTAACCCTCTGACGCGACGGAGCGTGAATACCAAGCAGCATGGCAAAAACAATAATCTTCCAGTCCCTGTTATTGTGTTCACAAACTATGCTTACAGTTTGTCACTCACCAATGCGCCGACAGCTTTCTGCTCTTTGATGCTCCCACCATCGTAAAAGAAAGAGATATTCAAATCAATGGGCACTGCAGGACGCATTCTCTCTCCTTTACTCCCCTCCACCCCCCCCCATCCCCCCACCCATCCCCCCACCCATCCCCCCCATCTCCCACCCCCCATCCCCCCCATCCCCCCCCATCTCCTCACCCATCCCCCAACCCATCCCCCCCATCTCCCCCCCCATCCCCCCCCATCCCCCCATCCCCTACCCATCCCCCAACCCATCCCCCCACCCATTCCCCCCCCATCCCAACCTCCCTCCTCTCTCTCTCTCTCTCTCTCTCTCTCTTATATTTTCTTTCTCTCTCTTTCTGAGTTTGTATCTTTCTTTCTTTCCTTGTTTATTTCTGTCTCTATCTGTCTCCCTCTGTCTCTGTCTCTCTCTTTTTCTCTCTTTCTCTCTGTTTCTGTCTCTCTGTAACTCTCTGTCTCTCTCTCTGTCTCTCTCTGATCTGTCTCTCTCTCTCTCTCTCTCTCTCTCTGTCTCTCTCTGTGTGTGTCTCTCTCTCTGTCTCTGTCTGTCTATCTCTTTCTTTCTCTCTCTCTCTCTCTCTCTCTCTCTCTCTGTCTGTGTTTGTGTGTGTACGTGTGCGCCCTCCTTACACATGTGCACGATCACGCACGCGCGCAGGCACAGCTGGGCACACTGACTCAAGCACCCACAGATACAAGGTGATCCGTCGTTATCGAAATATACGTTTTTCGCACCGGTGTTGATGCACAGATCGATTTCAAATTAGCAGAGGTTGTGCTTCAACAGTTTTCATATTAATGGAACTTCATGGCGCATTAATTCTCTCTCTCTCTCTCTCTCTCTCTCTCTCTCTCTCTCTCTCTCTCTCTCTCTCTCTCTCTCTCTCTCTCTCTCTCTCTCTCTCTCTCTCCCTCGCTCGCTCGGTCTCTCGCTCGGTCTCTCTCTCTCACACACACGCACGCACGCACGCACGCACGCGCGCGCTCACACACACGCACACACCATTATACTGTGGATAGCAGCTAACCAGAACGCCAGTTAATAAGCAACAGTCACTGAAGTGCTCGTTGGCAACACTGCAGACCACATATACTCTTCTATTTCAATACATGATGGAGTAACGCGACAGGTGGCAGTCGAAGTTTACTTCACGCAAAATCAGTCATTGCTGGAAAGCACCAACAGACGACAGAGCCTAAACAGGAAGCTGCGGTGTGGCTGCGGCGCAGCAAGCGATGGCCTGAAGAATACTGCCAATCTAGAAACAATTATTGACCGGTCCTCATGATTCGGTCACATACTTCGATAAAATCGAGATACGGTAGGAGTTTCATCGATGACGGTCACCTGAGCAGTGGTTTTGGATTGTACTTGATTCAGAAAGCTGAACCATTGATGCATATTCTCTGTGAGCTATAGGTTCCAAATCCTCCGATACATTTCAGTTTTGCAAAAGGACCGCGTCTCAATGCGTGACACTCTACCTCGCCCTTATCATCATTTCGCCTCCCTTGCAAGCAAATCCGTGAGGTATGTTGTGTCACTGCAAAATGGGTTTTCGTCGATCAGTAAGGCGATTTCTTTGAACTAGAAGCCAATACAATTGCCCGTTCTCTGTGAAATTTGGTTGCTAACAGATACTTACAAAGTGTCAACGTCTTTGTTTTAAAAGTTACCCTTTTTCAGTTTATACATGTTCCGACATAGATCACCAACCCACTGCACGTACATGTATGTATAGTACAATATATTTCGTACACTTTCACAGGAAATTCATTGCGCTTAGTGATGATACAATATTTCGAACATCGCCAAAGTTTGGACCGACACATTAATCTGGGAGGGCCAATCCCATACAGGATACATATCCACCAGTCAATTTACGTGGAAGACACAACCTCAGTATCTCTAAATGCTGCTGCTGGGTTTGAGCGTGAATCTTACTATACAGTGTCATCAGCAGAGATCTTGACCTTTCACAGTCGACATCTGACCTCTCGACAAATGAGCACTGCGCAGTGCAGCTGACCACTGGAAGCGAGGTAATAGGCGAGAGGACAGTGTCTGGTGGAGAGGAAGATGTGCAATGGCTGATCCCCACCAACCTGTTCTCACGAAGCACTTGCAGCTGTGCAAGACTGTTCGAGGCTGCCCTGAGAAGGTTCTTCTGCAGTCGCGCCATGCGACTGCCACAGTCCGGCCAATGCCACGCAGGTCATTTGAGAACAAGTCTGATCAAAGCATGAAGCTGGATTAGAAATGCTGTGAGAAAGAGTGTGCGAGTATTCCATCTTTTCCCTCCCAATTAAATGTGAGAAACCGAAAGGCAGTAGTTGCCTATAGGCGTCGCGAGCCATTCGTATGCCAGCGACGACTCTTGCCAGTGACCCTGGCGAAGCTTCTTCCGGGAACCGCACTTGCAAAGCATCGAAGGACAGGCAGATGGACAACTCCGAGATGGCAGCAGCTCAGGCAGCTTAAAAAAATCGAGCTATCGCGTCCTTGATCATTTGAGCCTATTGGATTGTGTGGATCCCAGACAAGACTAATTTCCAGTCTTGCTTCCGACTTGTTTCACGTATGAAAATGATTGTGACGAGGCCGAGACGTGCACTATACATCAACCTGGAATAGTAACATTAGTTGTTGTCTGACTATAAATCAAATTCTCTCTCTCTCTCTCTCTCTCTCTCTCTCTCTCTCTCTCTCTCTCTCTCTCTCTCTCTCTCTCTCACACACACACACACACACACAAGCTGACAGAGATGAGGTGGATCACCCTTCACCAGAGTTTTCTGATGAGCCCAATCGTGTCAACAGAGACGGAAGCAAGTTACCACGGCATGCCTCCCCTTCCGATCTGAGACAAGTCTGCACGTCGCCTCTTCCATCCGAGGCGCCTTCGAACCAGGAACCATCCAAGGGTAATTGTGACCAAGATCGAAAGCCATCGCCATCGCGTCAGAGAGGTGGGCACGCGCTGTCTGGCCGACCAAGCAGCCCAGCGAGAGGGATGACAGCGGGACACCTGGCTGGCGCTAGCGTTTTGCAGAGACAGCGGCAGCCCAGCTGCGCGAAGAGCTAGTAGTGAAGACTTTGTAACGCTGTGCACACCAGTCGGACAATGACGCAGATGAGATTGACTTGTCGCTATTTTGCGCGTACGCAAGACTTGCACAAGTCTTGAATATTTGCTATTTGCTACTTTGGTTTTGTTGCGTTTGTTTCTCCTTGTATTGGGCCCGAGGCCCACACAAAAAACGGATTCGTACTCGTACTCGTACTCTCTCTCTCTCTCTCTCTCTCTCTCTCTCTCTCTCTCTCTCTCTCTCTCTCTCTTTCTCTCTCTCTCTCTCTCTCTCTCTCTTACTCCTCTCTCTCTCTCTTACTCCTCTCTCTCTCTTACTCCTCTCTCTCTCGTGGTGACAAAGAGTCACCTGACAATTATCGTGGCATTGCATTAACCAGTGTTTTTGGTAAGGTGTTTGCTCATATATTGAATGGCAGATTACAAAACTGGGCAGATGAACATGGACTCTTGCGAGAAGAACAGGCGGGCTTTAGGAAGGGATATTCCACTGTGGACAGCATGTTTGTTTTGTGTAACATCATTAAAAAGCGTCTAGTTGCACGTACGAAATTGTACTTGGGGTTTATCGATTTTAAAAAGGCATTTGACACGGTCAATAGGCAGGTTTTGTGGTCAATACTGGAAAGGAATGGAATTAGGGGGAAATTACTGCATGCTTTGAAGGAAATGTACAAATTCGTGCAGTATTGCGTAAGAGGAAGTCGGGGTCAAGGTCAGTCTCAGTTTTTCGACAGTTTTGTGGGGTTGAAGCAGGGATGTAAATTAAGTCCACTTTTGTTCTCATACTTCATTAACTCTCTTGCTGACGAGGTCATTGACAACGCTAAACACGGAATCCAGCTCATACCAAACACGCCAGACATATGTATTCTTTTGTTTGCGGATGATATAGTTCTTTTGTCTGACACTGTGATCGGCCTGCAGAACCAGTTAAACGTCCTTAAAAAGGCTGCAGATAGACTAGGACTAGTGGTGAATACCCAGAAGTCGAAAGTGATGATAAATCGACTAGGGGGTCATGTGGCAACCCATGAAAAGTGGTACTTGGGTGATGAACAGCTGGAGATTGTAAACGAGTACAAGTACTTGGGAAATGTAATAACAACCAAACTAGCATCCAGTAGTACCCAAGTCGATCTTGCAAACAGAGCAAAGGCAGGACTTGCTCTACTACATAGATCACTAAAGAAAGTCCCGCACATTACTCCCGATGTATATTTCAAATTGTTCGATGCTCAGATCCAACCAATTTTGCTGTATGGAGCTGAAGTGTGGGGTATTGATGATTGTAGCAAAATAGAAAGTGTCCACTTGTTAGCCTTGAAATATTTCTTGAATGTTTCATCTCGCACCCCAAATATGATGGCATATGGTGAGACGGGTCGTTATCCTTTATATGTGAATGCCACAATTAGGTGTGTAAAATACTGGTTGAAAATCATGAGTATGGAGGAATACAGACTTCCTCGTCGAGTATATGAGATGATGCAACGTAGTGGACATGTTTCACCATGGTCTTCTGGTATCAAGAAAATTTTATTCGAACATGATTTTGGACACGTATGGGATCGACAAACTGTTGCAAACGAGCGCTCATTTCTGAATATGCTAAAAGAAAAGTTAGTGAATAAGTTTCGTCGGGAATGGCGAACAAAACTAGAAGAAAGTAGTAGATTTGTATTGTACAGGGAGATAAAAAAGGTACTCGAGCCAGAATGTTATCTGCATGCCATTGACAAGAAGGCATTCAAGAATGTATACGCGCGCTTTCGTATGGGTATTAGCGATTTGTTTACTCATAGATTCAGATACAGTTCTGGGCCATCACAAACCCTCTGTCCATTATGTAGAGAGAAAGATGAGGATGAAATTCACTTTGTTTTGGAATGTCCTGCTTTGTCTGATATTCGTCAGCAATATATCATGGTATATCTTGAAGGAAGCCCTCGGAATGATCTTGTCACCCTGTTTTCAGCAGAGAGTCCATCTGTGGTCAGACCAGTAAGTGTTTTCTTGCTGAAGGCTTTCAAGAGAAGATCCGAGGCACTAGACTCTGTCGAATCAGACAGTTTCTACATTGATTAGCTGGTTACTGGTAACACTGTCTCGGGACTGTAATTGACTTGAACCTGTAATATAATTGTGCTACGAGATACTGTAAACTCCTTTGAAATGGGCCGGTGGCCTGATCAAATAAACTTTTCGTTCGTTCGTTCGTTCGTTCCTCTCTCTCTCTTACTCCTCTCTCTCTCTCTCTCTCTCTCTCTCTCTCTCTGTCTCTGTCTCTCTCTCTCTCTCTCTCTCTCTCTCTCTCTCTCTCTCGGAGCAAGCGTTTACTTCGGCTCTGCCTGATTTACGCCTCTAGTTGACACATAAGCGGAACTATGCTAGTTGTAGGTTTACCAACAGCTGTTGAGGTACCGCTGTTCTTGCTGCTCGAGTCTTACGAGCTTTCGTCGTGGAAGATAGCAGGGGAGTCGGACGTTGTCGTCGTTGTGCTGCGATTCAGGCCAAGCGACGGGCAGCCATTGCTGGCGAGCGAGACACGTCGAGGGCACTGCAGGAGAAGCATCCCGCAATTCTCCGACCCGACCTGCGACGTGCACACAGGCACCGCGCCTTCGGTGATCAAATTTTTCGACACTATGTTGAAAATAGCGTCGTTACCGCCGCGAATTTCGAACTTCAAAATGATGCTGATGTTGCCCAAACCAAAGACCCTATACAATAAGATGATTCGTCCGGTCACTTCCGGCGAAATTAGGGTCACGCGCGCCACCAAGCGGTAGTCGTGATTAGCCGGTCAAAAATGTCGACCACGAAGAAGAAATCAAGGCAAGGAGGTGACCATTGCAGTGCGATTAACTGTGTTAACTCGCGCTATGCGTGTCCACAGAAGTCGTTTTTTCGTTTTCCGTGGAAAAATAAAGAGAGGTAAGTAATGATTATATAAATGTGTTTTGAGCTAAGCGCAATAAAATACAGAACTTGAAGTGTAATCTAAATCTGCTGAACTGGTGGAGGAAGCTTGTGGCTTTTGCTTTTGTAGGTGTGCCGATATTTGTTTTCGAAAATCTGCTGATTTAGTCACGTCAGCACCTCAGCAAATCAGCAGTCTTGATAATGAATGATTCACGTTAGATGATAAATATCGCCTTGAGGCTTGATCACAATTGAGTGATTCTGAATCAGAGTTGAAGAGTTTTGGCAACTGAATTCATACAATTTTTGTTTGCGAAAATGTTGATGAGTATTAAATTAATGATGCATGTGGAATTTATTATAGTGAATAATAGTGGCCAAAACATTTCATCGCAATGAATAAACGCAACCGATCATAGCAGGAATGGAAAAAAAGGTCATAAAGATAAACAAAACTTACAAACACTATGCCGGAAAGCTAGCATAATAAAATGCAAGCACGTAGGTTTTACAAACATGACAGTTGACACATGGCAACTCGCTTTGTGGAGATGAGCATTATTGAAGTTGAAAACTAGTTATGTAGTTTTCTATTAAATTTGTTGATACAGTGGAGTCCACTTATAGTGAACTCTGTTATTGTGGTTTTCCTGTTATTGTGAACAGTTTTTAATTTGGTTGTCTATTTGCACGTGACCGTGTATCTAGTGCCCAGGCTATTTGCACGTGACCGTATATCAAGTGACCATGCAGGCTGTTTACACGGCAAGTTATTTTCACCGCAAGCAATACGGAAATCATGAAATCTGCATTTTTTGTGCTTACAATATCTGTTTGTGTTTCCCTACTACAGTAGATCTATGCAATTCTATAGTAATAAACATAAAATTACACGGCATGAGCCATGACCGTACTCAGTAAATCCTTCTATCTCGCTACTATCGCATCGAGCGGCTCGGCCAGCAAAAGTAGGCCTACAGATACTGTGTTTACAGACAGAAGGATTTTTCTTCACCAGCCTTTGTTTAATTCAAAAACTTGCAATATAATAATATAATATAATATAAAAGTGATTAATTCTCATTACGATTTCTGTTGTGGGTATGTGGAAGATTGCCTTCCTTGACTCGAGCGTCACGATTTCCGCTTGGGGCGTCTCGGTCAAAAGCTATTTATAGTTCTCGGCTCCGTCATAATGTTTTATATAGGCCGAGTGCCTAACGAATCATCTTATTGTATAGGGTCTTTGCCCAAACTTCACGGGCCTCTACATCATCTTGCTCTCGCCCCTCGACGGCCGTGACCTTTGACCCCACACGCTTCGCTGCAGAAACAACTACTGATACATCAAGTGATCTTGCAATTTCCGCTAGTGCTGATGTGCAGACGGATTCTCTTTCCACCAACACAGGTGGCACCACCGCTGATCAGCCAGCAAGTGATGACAAAGAGTGACTGAGAGGTTAGGAGGCGCGATTGGACGTGATGCTTTCGAGATGGAAAAATTGACAGAAAAGGAATGAGTTCGGCGAGGACAAGGAAAGTCATGTGTTATCTTCTGGTGCTCTTGAACCAGGGGTGGAAACAGACGCAGCTCAACCGGTCTCAGAGGCTACTTCACCCAAGCCACCATCCACAGTTGTCGCCCCCAGTGAAGGAACACGCTCCACCAGCCAGACGCGTGACCCTCCAGCAGCAAAAGTTCCTTAACCGACAGCTCCATCGCAGTTCAACAGCCAGGCAACAGCCAGACACAACAAACCGGAAGACACCGCGGGCTACACGGAAGGAACGAGAAGGACGCGGAGGAGCAGGTCTTCAGTGAAGCAGACCTGTAGCGTGGAAAATAGTGACCCGTGGAAAACAGTTACCGGAAGTCATCGCAGAGTTATCTGCTCGGCTCTTTCTTTATGCGATTTACCGCTCCTGCACCTGTTCTTCGCATGGAATATATCCCGACAAACGACGCATTAGTTGCTTTACGAGTTTTTGTGTTTTTGGTGCATTTGTGTCGTTTAACACATAATGTAGCGTTCAAAAAAGTTTTTTCCCGTGAAAAAACGTCTCCCCTGCTGGAAATAATATGAGAGTCACCTCCCTGTAGTCTATTTGTAGTCTGGTTTTATAAAACGCGACCGTTGACTGACTTGGCACGCCCGGTGAGTTATGCTAAGATCCGACCGCGTTAATATATGTGCGTTTTGTGACAAACGTCTTGCTCGGCGGTACTGTACTCCATGCACCTTAACGGTCCGCGTGATTCGGGTGTAATCTTAAGCTAAACGACGTTCCGAATGTTTCCGACTTCGACCATTTCAGCAGCGCCAATAAACGTCGTTTAGCTAAAGATTACACCCGAATCACGCGGACTGTTAAGGTGCATGGAGTACAGTACCGCCGAGCAAGACGTTTGTCACAAAACGCAGATATATTAACGCGGCCGGATCTTAGCATAACTCCCCGGGTGTGCCAAGTCAGTCAGGCGGAGTGGCGGGTGCCGTCTCTTTTTAGAGTTGAATTTTCAGCACGTCCCGAGCAGATAACTCTGCGATGACTTCCGGTAACTGTTTTCCACGGGTCACTATTTTCCACGCTACAAGGCCAAGCATGAACGACCCGCACTGACGCTCCGGAAATTACGGACTGTTACGTCTTGATCAGTTTCCTCGTTCATGCGCGTGAAACTTGCAAAACTGGCGGCCAATATTGACCCCTACCACGTACATAACCGCACGTTTCTCTCTCACTTTTTTGTAATGGGCCGGTGGCCTACACAAAAAAAAATTTTCGTTCTCTCTCTCTCTCTCTCTCTCTCTCTCTCTCTCTCTCTCTGTCGCTCTCTCTCTCTCTCTCTCTCTCTCTCTCTCTCGCTCTCTCTCTCTCTCTCTCTCTCGCGCGCGCTCTCTCTCTCTCGCTCTCTCTCTGTTTTTCTCTTTCTCTCTCTCTCTTTCTCTCTCTCTTTCTCTTTATTTCTCTCTCTCTGTTTCTCTCTCTCTTTCTCTCTTTCTCTCTCTCTCTCTCTTCCTCTTTCTCTCTCTCTCTATTTCTCCCCTTTCTCCCCGTTATTTGCCCAACCTACATATAGCATGCCGTAGACTTTTCGTATAGTTTGTTCTACTCAAAACGGCTTTGCACGTTATCATCCAATAAAAAGAACTAGTCTTAACTTGTTTTGCATTTAGCTGCATGTGCAATTGCAGCACCAACGACTGTGAGTACTTTTTATCTGTGTCAATGAACACATTTCTACCACTTGCCTATTTATTCATCTTCAACCTTGCTGTTTGCCCAACTAATGAAGGGCCACGCCCGAAACGTTTGTTTCTATACTAAACCTGTGATTCCAACATCTCCCGACAATCTTTGTGATCATAGTTGTTCTCTCTCTCTCTCTGTCTCTGTCTCTGTCTCTCTCTCTCTCTGTCTGTCTGTCTCTCTCTCTCTGTCTCTGTCTCTGTCTCTCTCTTTCTCTCTTTCTCTCTCTCTCTCTCTCTCTCTCTCTCTCTGTCTCTCTCTCTCTCTCTCTCTCTCTCTCTCTCTCTCTCTCTCTCTCTCTCTCTCTTCTCCCCGTTCTCCCCGGCACAGAACAAGCAGGGTTTCGAAGAGATCACTTCTTAACAGACCACATATGTACTAGTTATTCAATAGCAGTGAAACATGTCTATGGTGGTGGCAGAAGAACGTTTAATGCTGATTTCGTGGACTACAAGAAAGCTCTCGATTTTGTAGATCATACATGCCTATGGCAAATCCTCGACAAAATTGGGATCTCAACTAAATTTATTAATATGATCAAATCAATGTACTGCAATATACATGCATGTGTAAGATGGGATTCAGCACTGTCGGAACTCTTTGAATGCCCGGTTGGCGTAAAACAAGAGGCAACCGAGAGCGCAATACTGTTTTCCCTATATATTTCCCATGTGGCTGACTATATCCGTGAACACGGAAAACATGGGATACAGATGCTACCCGGTACGACACAGATATATTTCATCGTGTTTGCTGATGACATAGTACTCCTATTCACCACTCCAAAATGGCTACAGTGCCAGATTAATAACCTACATGGGATATCCAAAGCACTCGGTCTAACCGTTAACACTGACAAAACCAAAGCAATGGTTTTTCGACGTGGGGGATATTTGGCAAACGGTGAAAGATGGAGTCTAGGCAGTACAATACATGAGATTGTTAACTCGTGTAAGTATTTGGGGTTTGTCTTCACTACAAAACTGTCCATCAAAACGGCTCTAGACAGCCAATCAATTAGAGGCAAGCAAAAAACTATTCAGTTGTTGAAAATTATGTGGCATATTCACATTCT
>JAWQFJ010000533.1:123210-125310 GCA_034096865.1 Theodoxus fluviatilis
ACCTTCCATGTTTCCTGTCTTCATTTCAATAGGTCTTCCGTCATTTGTGCCCAAAGCGCGACATTTTCCATTTGCCACAAGAAAGAGGCGTATCCGCAGAATTTTCGACGTTACTGATGACGTGCTCCTATACGAATCAGGACATACCATCTAAGAAGAATACCAAGCAGAATTTATCCTCAATCTCGAGAACCTAGGTCACAATTTGCGAAATGGGAACTCGAAACCTCTCCTACCATCAAGAGAAGTCGAAGCTAGATGGGAGCATTCTCGTCTTGGAGACATGAGTAGTTTCATGGCACGTGTTTCACGGTCGATACAAGATTGAGACTCTCCAGCGACAGCCCAAAGTCCTCATCTTGCTTCCATTATCGAGTAATAGATGTCAAATTGGGTTCACTGCGGATCTCCGTCTGAGGCTTAATTGAGTTAGAAGGAGGGGATCGCATAAATTGCTTTTGCTCGCAAGCGTGGGGTGCCCCTCTCCAGAATGGATCCCTGCATAGAGCAGTTTACGTGTTCGATTGTAGTGAGCTTCAAAACGACACTTTGAAATGGGAGCTTGCATTCGTTTTTGTCGTATGTATACATGGAGTAATCATACGTCGTTTTTCAGTAAAATCAGAATCATTTTTATTGTTTTTCGACGAGGAGTCGTAAAATAATTTTGTTGTTATTGTGAAGTGACACTATTGAATCCAGCCTAGTCAATTTACATATGAGGAAAATTCGACAGGAGACAATAAATATTCAACAGGTTTTTTACGCCAAAAGAATGCAATTTTAAACTGAAAATAAATATAGCAAGAAACTTACCAAGTTATTGTTGTGCTCTCAGAGAAATGAAGACGTGACGACGGATTGACCAATAGGAAGTAACACAAATTCAAATAATCATCGATTCATTGTCTACATGTAAGAAGGCAATGTGCATAATTATTTACAGATCCGTTATCAAAACTTTACACATTCACTCTTGCGCGATATGTTGGGATCTTTTGGACTGCTTTCTGTTTCATGAATGAGCTAATTTGTTGTCACGAAGCTTTCGAGAAACTCAGAGCACAGCTAATTGTTTTCACAGCAGCTGCATGCCATCCATGCCATATCAAGAAACATTTGGAAAACTTTTTTAAAATAACAACATAATGTACACTATCTGGTCGGGTTATTTCATAAATCGTTAGTACATCATGTCCCTGTCGCCATTAAAACCTAGAAAAAGGAGTCAGAGGTTTTTGTTCGACTAAATATCGTACAATGAGTTGAATAACTGGCAGGGCTGCTTCATGAAATTGTTTGCTACGATGTACTTTTCCTAATTTACATTAAACACTTTATAAGTCAAGAATTGTGGAAGAAAACTCCCTGTGGGTTGGGGTTGAGAATTGATCCACTGCGTCTCCCTACACGATTCGTAAGAGACGAAAAACTTGGGAAATCGGGAAATGACTTGCTCTTATTTTAACCCATTCTAATATTTTCACGGTTTATGGCCTAAATCAAATAGCCTCCAAAGGTTGATAGGCCATCAACCTCCATCCATCCATCCATTGAAGAATGACATCTCTACTTTCGTGACGGAGGAATAGGTCGAGGGCGATCCTGAGTGCAAGTAATGAAGGAGGAAAAAAGAAAGAAAATGAACATCACTAAGAATTAATATGATTTACTCCAAAATCCACTCTCAAGGATTGGGAGATTAGTACATCAGATATGGTTTCAGGGTGATTCGATAGTTATTCATTCATGGCAGCCTAAAAACCGAAAGGAATCGCCAAATCCAACAATATTCAAGTGTTTAGATACTATATGTGTAAAGCGGTTTGAGCATCGATCAATGGTGGAAAGTCGCTATATAAAATCACACCTTTACCTTTACCTTTACCTTTTGAAACGTATAAGCTTGTTTACATCATTTCAGACTGTGATGTGACTGAGACCATGCGCAGAGCGAGGTGCAAGCAGCAGAGCCAGCGAGGTGACACTGAGTGAGTGCTGGACGAAGAGAGGGTAACACCAAGGCTTATGGCGCTCCCATTGCTGTCCGGTCCGTACATTGATCTTCATTGATCTGCAACAGCTCAAGAGGTCATTCAG
>JAWQFJ010000534.1:0-15000 GCA_034096865.1 Theodoxus fluviatilis
TCATTTCGCCGGGGCCCTTTCTCAAAGTTGCAAGGAAAGTCCAGTCAGTTTGTCTATGTTCAATAACGAGTGTGGCCACCATTTGCTGCCAAACAATCCATCACCAGTTGCCTCATCGAGTGGACAAGGTTCTGCAGCATATGTTGTGGGATGGCGAGCCACTCCTGCTGCAGGAACTGGAAGAGCTGAGCAGCATCTTTGGGATGGGGGTGATTGTCCACTACAGGGCGTCCCAGAATGTCCCACAAGTTTTCAATGGGAGCCAGGTCTGGGGATCGTGCTGGCCAGTCCATGCGGACAACCTGCTGACGCTGCAGAAAGTCCCTCACCACCACAGCACGGTGAGGGGTGGCGTTGTGGTCCTGTAGACAGGAGCCACGTCCCATGGCCCGCAGAGTGGAGACGATCGGCCTGACAATCTCATCTCTGTACCTGATGCCAGTCAGGTTGCCTCGGATGAGGTACAGAGGAGTCCTCCCATGGAGATGAAAACCTCCCCACACCATCACAGATCCCCCTCCATAACGGTTGTGCTCTTGGACGCAAGCATAGATGAATCGCTTGCCTACAGTTCGCCACACGCGCCTCCGAGCATCACTGTTCGACACGGTAAACCGAGATTCATCGGTAAACAGGACTGTGCCCCACTGCTGCCTGTTCCAGCGCTGGTGGTTGCGGCAGAACGCCATCCGAGCTCTGCGATGTTGTGGTGTCAGCATTGTTCGGATGGCAGGGTCCCTTGAGTGGAGGTCCACCTCGTGTAGGCGTTGCTCGACGGTGTCCTGGGAGATGGTAACGTTGGTGGCCGTCCTCAGGGTGACTCTCAGGGTTCTGGCAGTGATTGTTTGGTCACGCAGCGCCAAGCCGCCTGGCGACTTCTCGACCGGGAGTTCCATCCTGAAGCCACCCCAGCTCTCGTCCATGATCAAGTGTTGACAGTCTCTGTCTTGGAGGCATGATTATTGAGAGCCCTGGTTGCAGCCCTTAAATACCTGTTGGTTTGTAAGTTTTGCTGAACAGTGGTCACTAGGGACATGGCTTGCACATGCAATATGCCAGAAACCTGCAGCGACATTGCTTCTTCAGCGAAACTCGACTAAACTTTGTAAAATTATCGTAAATTTGCAACTTTTTGGGCTCCGCTGACAACACCTTTGCTCAACGGCAATGCCTGCATAACAAGTTTGGGCACTAGCAGCAATTTAAAAAATTGCAGCGTAGCCCACCTTGCATCATTTTCAGCGTCGTTGTCTCAGTGTGAAATAAATATTTGTAAAGCTACTGACAACAAGGGCCGGCCCTTAACTTTTGCGGACCAGTGTAATTGGCTGTTAGTGTGTGCTGTATTTACAGATGTTTATTCACAGAATGTGTCATTTTAGTGACAAGTGTTTGATCAGTCAACCCATATTATTATAGCCAACAGGCTGATGATTGGACAGACTACAAGCTATGTTAGTAGTCAGCAACTCATAACTACTGGGTTTTATTTGTTTGTTTGTTTGTTTATTTGTTTTTCTAAACACGTTCAAGAGTCAGTCTCTGTAGAATATTCAGAAAGAGTAGTAAGACAAACTTCCTGAAGGGTTGGTATTGCTGAAGCAAGCCATGTTGGTGAGTAGTAGTGGTGGTGCACTAGGTGGATGTGGATGCGGTGTTGGTCATTGACCGACAGGACCAGGGGACGAGTAGGGACACATCATTTATTCATGGGCTGCCTCTCACATTAGCTGGAATGGTCTAACCGGCTTCCCATTAGTCACAAAGCTTGAGGATGCAGAACCAGAGGAGGGAAAAAAGCATCCTGCCCTGCCAGTATTGTTCTGAAGGTTGTTTGCAGCAAAATGTCCTGGAATGGTGGCTTGTGCCCAGTCAGCTGCTGGCCTGGCAGCTCAGCCGAGTTTTGTTGCCGCCATTGATTTGGATTTGACAGACCTCCTCAGCAGTTTAAACCCTCCCGGGGAGTCTGTAGTGGATTTGGTGTTTAGCGTGTTAAATAATACAATGCGATTTGTCGGGTTCCATTGAGTGAGGAAATAACATGATTGGAGTGGTCCCTTATTGAATGAATCGATTGTGGGTCTGTTTTCCTGATCAGTCATGGCCTCTAGATGGCTTCAGAGGCAAGTGCCACTTCTAATGGTCTGCAAGTTTCCACAGGCAGACTGTTACTGCTGGTCTCTTGAGTTTCCTGAGTTCCTCTCCTGCTTAAGTCTCCCCCCCCCCCCCCCCTCTCAACCCAACATCCCACCTCAGTCCCCTAACCCCCCACCCCCACCCCATACTTGCCACCTCCTACTTGCCACCCCCACCCCCCATTTGCCACCCCCACCCCCCACTTGCCACCCCCATCTCCCACTTGCCACCCCCACCCCCACTTGCCACCCCCACTTGCCACCCCCATCTCCCACTTGCCACCCCCACCCCCCACTAGCCATCCCCACCCCCCACTTGCCACCCCCACCCCCCACTTCTCACCCCCACCCCCCACTTCCCACCCCCACTTCCCACCCCCACTTCCCACCCCCACTTCCCACCCCCACCCCCTGCTTCCCACCCACTCATCCCACCCCTCACTTTCCACCCCCACTTGCCACCCCCCATCCCCACTTGCCACCCCCACCCCCCTCTTGCCACCCCCACCCCCCACTTTCTCCTCCCAGAGCCTTGTCCAGTTTGAATGTTCCTTAACTGTTTCACTTTCATCTACTTCATGTGTTGTAGTGATGGTAGCGCAAAGACGATGCTGTGGAAATAATCAAAGATTAGGCATAATCCAGAGAGAAGGAAGAAACATTTTTTAATAACCTTTCTGATATTATTTGCTCTGGAATAGGAGATTCTCATGATCATGTTGGAGTGGGTCCAAGATTTTCTATTTTTGATGTCAAAAGATGTGTATCACCTTTTATTGAATTTTTTGCTCGACCTGTCAGAACTGGTTTAGTTTCTGGGGGTCCCCTGGGAGTGTCTGTGCTTGGCAAATCCATTACTCCCATCTATTCTTAACGTCCCTTGCTGAGCCTGGACTTTTTTTGAAAGTGGGATGATTGTGTTGGCTCAGTTCTTGCCCTACTTCATCGATGCTGGCAAAGAAAACTTTTTCCTTTATACAATTAAAAGTCAGAATGTCTGCCAGGTTTTGTTTGTTTCCCTCGTTGTGAGACTGTTTTTTCTGTAGACATCTATGCGGTCCTCGCCAAGAAGTCGTCATCTATCAATTATGAATGTCGGCTGCAAAGGAAAAATATTGTTATTATCAATGAAATAATGCTCTCTGCATCAAAGTTTGAGTTCCATCATTGATCTGAAGCAAGCTGTCTGTGTTTTGATGTTTGCATTGGGGAAATTGCGCCATAGGTAGTATTTCATGCTTACACCACAATTGGATAATGCATATAGCAGACCTATCTTCTGTGGTCTTTTTTGGCACAGTAAACTCTGTTTGCATGCTGTTGGAGTTTTGTTAATATCCTTTGGGAAACGTGTGCA
The DNA here is from genome assembly GCA_034096865.1 of Theodoxus fluviatilis. NCBI lineage: Eukaryota > Metazoa > Mollusca > Gastropoda > Cycloneritida > Neritidae > Theodoxus > Theodoxus fluviatilis. The sequence continues at coordinate 3,493 of JAWQFJ010000534.1, forward strand.
TTATGAGCTTAAATGTGCGGGGGGAAATGTTAGCAAAATATCATCAAGACCTCTTGGGACTAACACTTCTCTAGTTTACTTTGACAATCATCTGATCTCTCCACCAGCATCTTCAAACCCCTTGGTGAAGATGGAAAGCATTGATTGAATTCTGTCTTGTTATTCTGCCTTTATCCATTCAATAAAATTTCTCCCTGGCCCCAGGAGGGAAAGTGTCGCAACTGAGCGATGAATGGGAGGCTGTCACCAAGATCAATGCTGGCTTTTTCAGTGGCACCCAGCCATCGGGAATGCTACCACCATTTCCAATAAAATAAATCACCCGATGATCCACTGCAAAATGGACTGAGCTTTGCTGGCATGCCTTTGATCTACCATGTGTGGAATGTGGATCTATGGCACCCCTAAGTGCCAGATCCATACTGTTATGTCAGGAAAATCTTTCAAGGCGCCTCTCAGAATAGCTGAAAGTGTGGCAGCACTCAGTCCCTAGTATGGTCTTGAGACCGTCTGGCAGGCACATCTCCAAAATCCCAGCACGCAGGGAAAAGAGTCACTGAATTGGCTGTCTTCATTTACTCATGGTTTTTCACCCATCCGTTTCAGATCAACAAATGATCGCTTAGAGTTAGAAAGCTAATGTTCTCGGGTGCTGCTCAGTGTCTAAGTGACAAGTGATGTAAAGGCATATGGACTGTGTGTATGTTGCATCCAACTCTTGATAGGTAGGGCTTGTTGGTGGGAATGGTTGGCAGAATAGGTTTAGACAGGGTCATGAATGAAATTTATGGCTGAGGACAGCTTTGTGACAGTGCTTGGCTTGAGTTGTGTCATGGAAAGCCTATTTATTCCTGTGAAAGTTATGAAGCAGAAGGATTAGCAGCTGTAATAATTTTCTCCTTCTTTTTCTCTTGCGCTGTCACAATTCCCCATGAACATTATTTTGCCAGACAGGATATTGGGTTCTTTGTAATGATGCTGATGAGTTCTGCATGGTTGTCCAGATTGCAAAGTGTGATATATATTTCAAAATGTTCCCACCAGCAAAATTCCTAGATGTTTGAAAATTAAATCCACGAAACATGGAGCATGACTTAGTGGAGAATCCATTGATTCATGGAACAAAATAAGAATTATTTGGTCATGATGCTGGCACATTTCAACAAAAATAAAAGCTACTTAATTTGTGAAATAATCAACAGAATGTCAGTATGCATCAATGAATTATGGGGGGTAGGAACAGTGTGAGTGTGTGTGTGTGTGTGTGTGTGTGTGTGACTGTGCGCGCATGCATGCACGCGTGTTGTTGTGATGCTCCATGTATGCTGATATTAAAATTCCTCAGTTTATTTCTGTGACTTATTGAAATGCCTGCTGCTGTGCTTTTTACAATAACCTTGCATTCTCACAGCTTTTTTTCTGCACAGTGTTTTGTAAAGAGGAATGTATAGAAAAGCTGCATGCATGCCCTTAAGAGTAAGCAAACAAGCAGAGATGCAAACAGTTGGAGACATAGACATGGATTCAAAGGCAAGAGAACTCAATGAGCCAGGTGGAGGCATGTTGCTTTGCCTACCTAGATGCAAATAATAGGCTGGTGTCAACATGTTTCGTTGTTGTTGTTGTTGTTGTTGTTGTTGTTGCGTACCTGGGCTAAACACTACCAGGATCACCCAAGTGGGTGAGATGATTGCGTGTGTGACTGTTTTTGAACACCCTGCCATATAGACAGCCACACTCCGTCTTCAGGGTATTTGATCTCTGTCTCCAGAGAATGCCAGTTGTTATGTTACCATGGCTGAAGATAATCCCCACATAAGAGTACAACATAACATTTTTCTGTAGCCTTGGTTTTTGGCTGGAGTCAACAAATAACAACAGCCTTTGCCCAAGGCAAACATGTGTCAAACGTTTGACTGCCTTTACATCTGCTTTGATCATGTTGACACATGTTTTCACTGGCCTATTCCTTGCAAGATCTTGCAAGGTTCCTAGTTTAAGCAACGCCACCCAGAGCAGTTGAGTGCCAAACATGGAGGATATGTTACATTTATGTTTGCTGATTGTATGTTGTTTCAGTACTTATGAACACCAATGAGAATGTTGTGCAAACTTTTCATATATATGCATATAACAACACCACGTTAACTAACGATAGATATATATGCATGTATAAATGTATTTTTTGTTGCAGTTGCTGCTTGAGCACCTTGAGTGCCTAGTCTCTCGGCACGAGCGTTCGCTGAGGATGACAGTTGTGAAGAGGCAGGCTTCCTCCCCTGCTGGTGTATCCAGTGAGGTGGAGGTGCTCAAGGCACTCAAATCCCTCTTTGAACATCACAAGGCCTTAGATGAAAAAGTAAGTAGGCCTCCTTTTGAGTGTGCCGTGCTGACTGAACTGCATGGTAACCATGAGAAGATGATTTGAGTTTTATGCTGTTGTCTTTAATGGGGAACCAACAAAAAATGGTTTCAGTGACAGTAATAGTGCATTTGAGTAGTTCAGGTCACACCATTTTCTTGATGATTCGATCACAGATTCTCTGAAATGTAGGAGTGCTTGCATTCAAACTAAGAGAAACTGTGCCATGTAGGGCTGATCCGAGACACTATCTAACGGGACCGCCAGCTCCGCTGAATTGCAAGAGAGGTAGTGATTCGCAGGAACATCACTTCTGGTGAGCCACTATCTTACAATAGCTGCGCTGTTTGCTCTCCGATGACAGCTCACTAACTTATCATAGTAATTTGTCAGTCTGAAGAATACTTTTTTTTCATGACAAGTACAGCACCTAAACTTCTGCAATAAAACTAACGGTAACACTGAAAAATCACGCGCGCATTCCCACACTGGTCTGGCAAATGTGAACAGTGATCGACTATGAATTCTTGCTTCATTATGCTCAAAGTGTCTTTGATTACGAAAGTAATACACTTCTTTCTTTCAATCTTTGAATTAACTAAACGCAGATACACATGAAAGATGCTACTATGTGGAAACATTATTATTACTAGTCCAGAAGTGATGTTCCCACGAATGTCAAAACGTCATAGAGAGGTCAAATGATAAATCGCATCAAAACTGCAGAAGCTGGCAGTCCTGTTAGATAGTGTCTTTGGGCTGATTAATATGAAATTAGGTCAGTTCCTATTCTCCATAGAGTCCTTGATAGGAGGCAATTAGCAATGACTATTGTGTGACTTGAAGGAATTCCGGAGATAAATTTGCAGACTTTATGTGGAGACATTCATAACACAGAAGCACTGTGAACTGGCAGATCTATGAGAAACAGTGGGTGAAAACTGCCTGCCCTGTACATGTAGAGAGGAGAGTCAGATGCATCCAAGGATTTCTGCCTGTCATTGGAAAGTGAATAGACATCCCATGTCTTGCTTTCACTGACTGGAGGGAGCCACAGACCAAGATGCTGAAATGAAAAATACTGGTCCAGGAAAATGAGAATAGTTGACTAAAACTGGCAGTGTCTTTACAGGAAACATAGATCATTGTGACAGCAGCTGTACCATATAGGATGGTATTTTTTTAATGTACATGTATCAATCACGATCCTTGATTGTTGTTCATAATGGTTTCAAAATGCCCCCGTGTCCTTTCTTGGAGGGGTGCTTTACCTCTCTCCCTTTACAGACCTCATACGAAGACCTGGCAATTCCTGATAGACTTGCCTGATCTGTGAAGGTTGCTCCCCTGAAATAGTGATGAAATTCCCTTCTTGGTACGGGCTGCACCAGGCGTAGGCCGCTGTGGGACTTGGATGAGTCTGGCTGTTGGAATAATTTTCAGCAGTTCCCAGCGTATCATAGTGCCATTTTGTCTTACTTATTCATCAAAGAAATTTAATTGGATATGAATTATTCACTGTTGCCACACTATTCGGGCCATTCCTGGTAGCAGATGTGGCATGTGCTGTGGATCCAATGATCCACAGTAGTCTCTATCTCAGGGCATCGGCTCAGCTAACCCGTGGAGATAGAGCAGAAGCAGCATAGAGTTAGAGTGCAAGGGTCTTACAGTCCGCAGACAGATTTAGCTACATGAATCTTCTAAGAGGATTCAAATAGGTGTGTGTGTGTGTGCGCGTGTGTGTGTGTGTGTGTGTGTGTGTGTGTGTGTGAGTGAGTGAGGCTGAAATGGTCGTTATGGGCAACATTTCCGGACACAGTACCCGGGGTACTCTGTCCGATAATTTATGAGCTTTTTAAAGCCACACCCCCTTCATGTGATTTTCGTTTTTTGGCACCAAAGTCATCTTCATCCATGCACAAACCATCCCAGAAAAAAATGAAACTTATACATTTTACCGAAGTATTTCAAGATCATTTTTTAATAAATCGGACAGAGTACCCCGGGTACTGTGTCCGGAAATGTTGCCCATAACGACCATTTCAGCGTGAGTGAGTGTGTGTGTGTGTGTGTGTGTGTGTGTGTGTGTGTGTGTGTGTGTGTGTGTGTGTGTGTGTGTGTGCATACACTTGTGTGCATGCAAACGGGTGTGCATACATGCTTGCATGCATGTGTTTGAATATGTATGGGCTTCAGTTTAGAGTTGAAAATTGAGTGCAGTTACAAACGTGTGTAGATCATTTTCACCAAACAGAATATTTGAGAAGTTTTAAGTTCTAAAGTTGTATAATATATTTACATTCAAAGGACCATTTGAATTTTGATAATGCACCCAAAAGCACATATTGTGAAAAAGTATTGTCCAACTGCAGAATTTCATGGTGAACATTAAAAAAAAAAAATCTGTCAGAAAAGAAGCAAAAACTTGTATATGAAGGATTTCATCCTTTCATGTAAGCCTATTCACTGCAGCAGGTAAAAACAGAAGAGATGCGAATTGTTTACCTCCATCACTTGTGCTGCACTGGATGAGGGAACTGTTTTCTCTGACACCAAGACCTTGCTTGCTTTGTATGTGCTTGTGGTATAGAGCAAACAAAACACACCTCTCTCCAGGCCACTTGCACTGGCTGGCCTGGGTTCCTCTCCTTTCCACCTTGGCCTGTTGGTATTTGGCCTGTGGACTGCCGCTCTTGATCTTTGCCCACCCTGTACAAGGCCCTTGGGATTGGCCCTTTATCAAGGTCCCTGCCACTCCCCCCTGGCCCTTGGAAAGGTTACCCAAGTAGATGGTCTTCAAAAGGGGTCAGCAAGAGGAAATGTATTCTGCCCCTGTCACATTCCCAGTGATTAGTTAGCATATGCTAAAAAGCAAAAAGAAACCCCTATTTTGAAATAATTATACCCATGTTCAATGTTTCTAAGGTACAGGAAAATTATCAGTGAATTTATTGGTGTTTGGGATTACTTTTTAAGAGAAAGTCTTAAAAAGCATTGGAAATATTCGATGGGACGTTATGTGGTTGGTACAATATTAGTGTGAAGACGTCCATTCATGGATTTGTTGCCTTGGTCATGTGCAGCTGGTGTCAAAGTGACTGAAACCAGTAATTAGTCAGTCCAGTACATAAATTTGCATCAGCAGAGCTCTATGTCCATTAATGTCACATGAGTGCTTTACTCATGCATCCGCTGCCTTTTTTCATGACTTTAATTGCACTTGCAGGTTCGGGAACGGTTACGGGTTGCGTTAGAAAGAGTAGCACAGTTAGAGGAAGAATTGGCAGCAGCAAATCAAGAGGTAAGTTTCATCTCTTTGTGTTTACTAATGTTTGTGTTGTTTCTTGCTGCTCTTTTTGATGTTCACTGTTTTATCAAATGACATACTAGTGATATAAAAGAAGGTAGTGGCACGTCAAGGATGTAATAACACTTGAATATCTGTGAATAGATGGATGTATGATATTGAATGGTCTCAACTCTTCCTGTTTAGGTGCCCCCTCTGTGTGTGTGTGTGTGTGTGTGTGTGTGTGTGTGTGTGTGTGTGTGTGTGTGTGTGTGTGTGTGTGTGTATGCCTGTCTGGCTGTCTGTCTGTCTCTCTTTCTCTCTCTCTTTCTCTCTCTCTCTCTCTCTCTCTCTCTCTCTCTCTCTCTCTCTCTCTCTCTCTCTCTCTCTCTCTCTCCCTCCCTCCCTCCCTCCCTCCCTCCCTCCCTCCCTCTCTCTCTCTCTCTCTGTCTCTCTCTCTCTCTGTCTCTCTCTCTCTCTCTCTCTCTCTCTCTCTCTCTCTCTCTCTCTCTCTCTCTCTCTCTCCTCTCTCTCTCTCTGTGTTTCTCTCTCTCTTCTCCCCCACCCCACCCCCCTTCCCTCCATCTACTCCCCTTTGCTCACTCACTTGTTCATATTCATTTTCATTTCATGGTAGCATTCTTGGACCTCCTCCAGGATGACATAGACATATGTGCATTTTCACTGTTGATAGACCTCATCATCACAGAATCAGTAGTGTAGATAGTTGTTCTAGACATGCATTGTAGAAAACCTTTGCGGAGAATCAAGCCTTAGATACGTGCCAGAGATCCTTTGCTTCTTCAGTATCTTCCACCTACTCTCATATTGCCAGAAGACATTTTTCAAAGGGAAAGACATCAAAGATTTTTTTTCTCTTCATTCCATCAGTTCATTCCAGTCACTGTCACTGTGATGATTTTTTTTCTTCTCATTTTCCAACTTTTCTCAATAATTGGCAGTCACAGCTGCAGTCCACACCCGATGTTGGGGAACAGTTTTCAGTCATGCTTGCTGCCCTTTCGAAAGACATTTACCTGGGAAAAAAATTGAAAGAGCTGGGAGTGAATGGGGTCTATGCATGCCTTCATTTTCCAAGCAGACTCCTGTGGCTAGTGCAGAATGCCATGCACATGGAACATTAGCCAGTTATCTTGGGGTACATTTCCTGAGATCTGAAGCAGGAGACAGACGTGGATCAATGGCGGCTCCAGGGGACCGATGCTGTGTGTGTCTCCAGCTGTCTGGGACCTGGGGCATCCAACCTGAACATCTGTGGACCTCTAATCATGTGCCGCCATTGTCTCCTTGCGCTGCCCACGCAGAGGTTCCTTCTGACTTGGTCCTTTGAGCATGACCTCCCTCGCCTGCCTGTGCTGACCTGCTCCATTGGACCTCCAGTCCAGACTGAAAGGGAATGTGTGGGTGGGACATGGGAGTGCTGGGACAGGACAGGGCTAAAAAGGGAATGTGTGGGTGGGACATGGAGTGCTGGGACAGGAGAGGGCTAAAAAGGGAATGTGTGGGTGGGACATGGAGTGCTGGGACAGGAGAGGGCTAAAAAGTGGGACATGGAGTGCTGGGACAGGAGAGGGCTAAAAAGGGAATGTGTGGGTGGGACATGGAGTGCTGGGACAGGAGAGGGCTAAAAAGGAAATGTGTGGGTGGGACATGGAGTGCTGGGACAGGACAGGGCTAAAAAGGGAATGTGTGGGTGGGACATGGAGTGCTGGGACAGGAGAGGGCTAAAAAGGGAATGTGTGGGTGGGACATGGAGTGCTGGGACAGGACAGGGCGAATGGCTGAGGTTGCATGACAAGGCGACACTACAAGAAGTGCCCAGGCGGCATGGGCGAGGGCTGGAGGGTGTTTCACAAAATGTGGCCAATTAGGTAATTTTTGGGGGTAGAATGTTGAAATATTGAGCTTGAAAAGTTGGGGTTTAAAGTGCCTGGGGTGGATTGGGGTGGGTGGGGTAGTTGAGATAGAGTTGTTGGGGAGCATTTAAATGATGAACTGTTTGCTTGCCAGTGATACTCAAGTTATAGAAGGTAGTGATAAAGAGACTGAAAAGAGGGCGTGAAAAAGGCTTCACTAAGGATGTAATGGGCTAATTTTGAATTGGCTTTTCAAGGGTGGACATGACAATACAACCATACTCTTTATTAGCAGTTAAGAATCTTACCTGTAGCATAACAGTTGATCACTCAAGATGTAATCCATCAATTATGCTTCTGACAGTTAATGATGTGAAGGAATCAAAATAAGCCTGGTAAACAATGGGGACAAGCTCAGCTGAACCTGAGCCTGCCTTGTCTGTCATCCCCATCTAAACCCATAGCTTGAACTGTCAGCTTCGCTGGCAGGGCCCCTTCATCAGTCTTATAACCCCACTCCGCCTGGGACAGCCAGAAAAGTCAGTCCCCCTGTTGTCTATGGCTGCGTTGCTTCCATCTGAATGCCAAGACCCCCTGCAAGCAGATGGGGAGAACTTGCACTGGTCTGCAGGGGACACCATTCCCAGCCATGCCATTTCATTGCTTATGGAGCTGATGATGTGGTACTGCCCTCCTGCAGTGACAGACCAACTGACCAGCTTCCCCTTGCTGCGGGTGATTCAGCTCTTTCTATGTCCATTCCCAGTCCTGGACCAGACAGAGGACAGGAAGCAGTAAAGAAGTGACGTGGGTGGGGACAGGCCGTAATTGTTGTTTGCCCCACAAGCAGGGGAGGTCATGCCACAGGTCCATGTCTGCCAGCACCGTTGGCCACAGCAGGGCAGCGCTTGCCAGTAATTGAGGCGGGGAGAAAACCGTATTAGTGATCCAGTAGAGGTGGGCCTATTTCCGTGGCTATTTCCAGGTGCGATTCAGTTCCAACACTTGCTGTCTTGGAAGAGGACTGCAAGTGAGAGAGAGAGAGAGAGGAGGGGGGGGGGGGGGGGGGGGGGGGGGGGGGGGGGTACTGACAGGGCTAGGGTTGAGGCTTGGACTCAAAGTTGGATGGAAATGGCGGGTGTGGATTCAAGGTGAAGTGCTGTTGAATGGATGAGAGAGAGATGTTAGACAGGCCAGTACTTAATAACACTCATCAGGGGTATGTGCTTTATACAGGGTCACTTACACTTACAGCTTCCACGTGTTGACTAACATGATTATTTTTTCATGCGCATGGCCTCCTTCTGAAAGGAGAATATCAGGTCTATCATTTAATTGTCCAAGTATAAAAAATGCATCTGTCACTTTATTCTATGGATGAACCCAAAACACATGCACACACACACGCACACACACACACTCACACACACACACACACACACACACACACACACACACACACACACACACACACACTTTTTCTCCCTAATGGCTGTAACATAGACCTGTAGTCCCTTCTGAAGATGGTAGGAACCAGTGGATAGTTTAACAATTTCATTACCCCTATGGCCCAGTTCACAACACTATAAATGTGACTGCACATAATGACCCCCATTTCTTTCTTCTTGTCGTGTTAAAAACAAAGGCAGTAGATTAGCTGTGGAGACTGGAAATCAACAGTGAAGCAAGGCGTGAGTGGCACAACACATTAGCGCAGAGCAAAAAGGCGTGAGTGGCACAACACACTAGCGCAGAGCAGAAAGGCGTGAGCGGCACAACACACTAGCACAGAGTAGTAAGGCGTGAGTTGCACAACACACTAGCGCAGAGCAGAATGGCGTGAGCGGCACAACACATTAGCGCAGAGTAGTAAGGCGTGAGTTGCACAACACACTAGTGCAGAGTAGTAAGGCGTGAGCGGCACAACACACTAGCGCAGAGCAGAAAGGCGTGAGCGGCACAACACACTAGCGCAGAGTAGTAAGGCGTGAGTTGCACAACACATTAGCGCAGAGTAGTAAGGCGTGAGATGCACAACACACTAGCGCAGAGCAGAAAGGCGTGAGTGGCACAACACACTAGCGCAGAGCAGAAAGGCATAAGTGACACAACACACTAGCGTAGAGCAGTAAGGGTGAGTGGCACAACACATTAGCGCAGAGCAGAAAGGCGTGACTGGCACAACACACTAGCGCAGAGCAGAATGGCATGAGATGCACAACACACTATTGCAGAGCAGAAAGGTGTGAGCGGCACAACACACTAGCGCAGAGCAGAAAGGCACGACAGTGTTGAGGGTAAATGGCACATGTCTCGGCATATGCCAGTTGCAGCACCTAATGTCAGTGCATCGCGGGACATTCCCAAAGGTGGACCTTGCTGCGATCCAATCAATAACAGCTGGAAGGCATAATTGGTGGTGGCTTTTTTCTACAGTTATGTGATTATCTGCATTGGTGCCTTTGATCTTCCATCACATTATTGAGCCTTCAGCTCATCTGTGTATCGTCTCGAGGGTCCTACACTGAACTGTGACAGTTGTATTGCTGTTTTTCCTTTATAAGTGTAGTGTGTGTGTGTGTGTGTGTGTGTGTGTGTGTGTGTGTGTGTGTGTGTGTGTGTGTGTTTTCGAGAATGTCTATCTGTATATATATATATATATATATATATATATGTATATATATATATATATATATATATATATATATGTGCACGTCCACGATATTGCCTAACACTAGGTGGGACATACCTGTGTTTGGTTTCTTTGTAACCAGCGAGACGATCACATGCGTATATCATTATAAAAGGTATTATTTTGATATCTAGCATGAGGGAACATCAAATTAGTTCTATGAAAACAAACATGATGTGATTCTGACCAAATCAATCGATGTGATAAGCTCCTCCGCAACGATTGAGTTTCGTAAGAAACACCAGAAACCAAAACCAGAATGTCGTTGATAAAAACTAGTCATAAAGTATTTATTCATGACCCATGAACGAAACTATTGAATTGTATTAATAAAAAACTAATGTAGAATGCCTTACTTAACCCAAATTGGATGAAGATGGTCGATCGAACGGATCAAACGAACTGAAAGCTTCGCACATGTGTAGCAAATGAATCGAAGCCTTCTCATTGGTCAAAAATCGCTAGTACTATGACGTATCCTTCTATAAACGTGTTCATTTACTGCGGGATGACAAAAGCTTCCTTCGTATCCGTTTCGAGTGCGGAACAATATAGCAACACGTTTGGTACACGCATACCTTTCGTAAGTAACGCAGGGAAACAACCGACGCTGACCATCAAAATAGTCCCAAGAAATTGGTTAATACCAAAAGAATAATAAAACTATGCAGTTGTATGAGTAAACTAATGAAAGGAAAAGTAATTTGAACCTTCTCTTCAACACATTTATGTACACATGTTTGGCTTCGATTTTTTTCCTCTGAGCAAGGGTGGTAGAAACGAGAGTAACGTACGCATAGGTCTTTTTTATTTCGGTAGAACTACCTCTGTTTTTATTTTGTGGCGACTTTCCACTGAAATATGACTAAATTAACAATTGAACTTGAATTATTTCACACAATCTATACTTTGTAAGGTGAATTTGCACAAGATAACAAGCATTCAAAAGTGGCGTCGCAAAATGTCCCGTTTTTCGGCGCCATTTTTCCGCTTCGTACGAGTTTAATTATTTTTTTGTGAATCTCTGCAAAGCAAAACTATAAAAACTATTGGTCATAGCATTACAAAAACATTTAAAGAACCCATATAAATTTGAAATATATGCATGCTGACTGTGTTAGATAGTTTTATTCAAGTGTCTTTACCCAGACCCCCAGTTTTTGATAGTGTTAGGCAATATCGTGGACGTGCACATATATCTGTCTGCTTCCCCCCCCCCCCCCCCCCCTTTCTCTCTCTCTCTCTCTCTCTCTCTCTCTCTCTCTCTCTCTCTCTCTCTCTCTCTCTC
>JAWQFJ010000534.1:20000-22259 GCA_034096865.1 Theodoxus fluviatilis
GTTCACCTACAGTATGTGCCTGTGTTACAGTTGTTCACTTACAGCCCCTACCTATGTTACAGTGGTTCACCTACAGTATGTGCCTGTGTTACAGTTGTTCACTTACAGCCCCTACCTATGTTACAGTGGTTCACCTACAGTATGTGCCTGTGTTACAGTTGTTCACTTACAGCCCCTACCTATGTTACAGTGGTTCACCTACAGTATGTGCCTGTGTTACAGTTGTTCACTTACAGCCCCTACCTGTGTTACAGTTGTTCACTTACAGCCCCTACCTATAATACAGAGGTTCACTTACAGCCCCTACCTGTGTTACAGTTGTTCACTTACAGCCCCTACCTATAATACAGAGGTTCACCTACAGTATGTGCCTGTGTTACAGTTGTTCACTTACAGCCCCTACCTATGTTACAGTGGTTCACCTACAGTATGTGCCTGTGTTACAGTTGTTCACTTACAGCCCCTACCTATAATACAGTGGTTCACCTACAGTATGTGCCTGTGTTACAGTTGTTCACTTACAGTGTGTGCCTGTGTTACAGCTGTTCACTTACAGCCCCTACCTATGTTACAGTGGTTCACCTACAGTGTGTGCCTGTGTTACAGTTGTTCACCTACAGTATGTGCCTGTGTTACAGTTGTTCACTTACAGTGTGTGCCTGTGTTACAGTGGTTCACCTACAGTGTGTGCCTGTGTTACAGTTGTTCACTTACAGCCCCTACCTATGTTACAGTGGTTCACCTACAGTATGTGCCTGTGTTACAGTTGTTCACCTACAGTATGTGCCTGTGTTAAAGTTGTTCACTTACAGTGTGTGCCTGTGTTACAGTTGTTCACTTACAGTGTGTGCCTGTGTTACAGTTGTTCACTTACAGTGTGTGCCTGTGTTACAGTTGTTCACTTACAGTGTGTGCCTGTGTTACAGTGGTTCACCTACAGTGTGTGCCTGTGTTACAGCCCCTACCTATGTTACAGTGGTTCACCTACAGTGTGTGCCTGTGTTACAGCCCCTACCTATGTTACAGTGGTTCACCTACAGTATGTGCCTGTGTTACAGTTGTTCACCTACAGTATGTGCCTGTGTTACAGTGGTTCACTTACAGTGTGTGCCTGTGTTACAGCCCCTACCTATGTTACAGTGGTTCACCTACAGTATGTGCCTGTGTTACAGTTGTTCACCTACAGTATGTGCCTGTGTTACAGTTGTTCACTTACAGTGTGTGCCTGTGTACAGTGGTTCACCTACAGTGTGTGCCTGTGTTACAGCCCCTACCTATGTTACAGTGGTTCACCTACAGTGTGTGCCTGTGTTACAGCCCCTACCTATGTTACAGTGGTTCACCTACAGTATGTGCCTGTGTTACAGTTGTTCACCTACAGTATGTGCCTATGTTACAGTGGTTCACTTACAGTATGTGCCTGTGTTACAGTTGTTCACCCTGAGGGAGCAGCAGACCAAGTCACGGCACTCCAGTGGCAGCACAGAGGAGGGCCGGCTGAGCAAGGCTGGCTCCACAGAGACCCCCCAGTCTGAGGGGGACAAGGACCACCCCAAGCCCACCCTCACCAAGGTCAGGGCAAAGGAAGGGTGGTGGTGGTGGTGGCGGCAGCAGTGGCAGTGGTGGTGGCGGTGGTGGTGGCAGTGGTGGTGGAGGTGGTGGCGGTGGTGGTGGTGGTGGCAGTGGTGGTGGCGGTGGTGGTGGTGGTGGCGGTGGTGGTGGTGGCAGTGGTGGTGGTGGCAGTGGTGGTGGTGGCGGTGGTGGTGGTGGCAGTGGTGGTGGCGGTGGTGGTGGTGGTGGAAGGACAGTTCTTTTTAAGCAGAAAATCAAACTGGATGATAGCCGACAATTACAGATGTGAAAGGGATTGACTGCCGTTGGCTTTTTCTTGGATCACTGCTATGATGACTGTGACCATCATTTGTGTCACGACTTGTAGGCCTGCAGTCTGGAGACCCGTGTGTTACTGGTAGACAGAGTTAGGGTACACAATGGTCTCTGGTCAGTCCATGTTCCATACCAAAACTAATGGCCAGATGTTGATACCTGTGTCGCTCAACATTTTTGGGTCATCTGCAATCTGGGTTGTTCTGGAAATAAAGAAAATGCATTGTACCCTTGTCTTGCATGTCATAGCTGTCTAGAATTCACGAGTGCTATTCATGGGAGTCAAAACTCCTGTTGAGAGTCACTGGATTGAACATGGAGAATGCACAGATATGGTGGCCTTAGAGCAAAGGGGAGGGGGGGGGGGGGGGG